>JAQIXG010004522.1:0-12780 GCA_034700105.1 Oconnorella tubifera
AGATTGAAATAGTACGACTATTTCAATGCAGTAACGTACTGCCATAGAATAGACACTGCAGGCTCGGGAAAAGGGTACAAAATCATTTAAAAAATTGTAAACAAACTATAAGTCTGCCTGTAGCCCATGAGTCTAGATAAATTGAAACTATCTACACTGGGTCTAGTCCCCCCATCAAATGATTAAAAAGTCAAAAAATGGAAACAGCTCTTGAGAGAAAAGTACATGACTTGAAGTTATGCCATACAATGTGATGATTTTAAATTATTCCATACAATGTGATGATTTTAAATTATTCCATACAATATCATGACTTTATATTATGCCATACAATATCACGACTTTAAATTATGCCATACAATATCATGACTTTAAATTATTCCATGCAATATCATGACTTTAAATTATGCCATACAATATCATGACTTTATATTCCGTCATACAATATCATGACTTCAAATTCCGTCATGCAATATCATGACTTTAAATTCTGTCATACAATATCATGACTTTAAATTCTGTCATACAATATCATGACTTTAAATTCCGTCATGCAATATCATGACTGTAAATTCTGTGACATAATATTATGTACAACAAGAGTCATGCAAACAAACTGAATAAGACATTAAATAAAAATAATAAAAAGAAATATATTTAAAATATATTTTAAAAGATATTAAATAAGACAAATGGTTAAATTCAACCACGCTAACAATTAATGAAAATGCAAACTTTTTTCTTCCAGAGTCTAATACTCAGTAATTGTATTTTATCGAGTAATGCCTTGGAACACTTATATAAATTATATATACAACAATACTATAATACGTGTATATAAATATAAATAACTAGAAACACAGTCAATTCACTTTTGGTGCAGTACACAATTTTGCAAAGTAATATAATTTACATAAAGTTTTATATGAATGTGACTAATAATTTTATTATTTAAAGGTACCCCGATAAAACGGCCCCAAATACATTAACCCGACAAATCAACCCCATCAATTCATTTAGTAGCAATAAAACAAATCCTAAACATAACCCAAAATCTAATCCTAATTGAAACCCTAACTTCAGTCCTAACCCTAACCCAAAGAACTAACAGTCAGGGCCGATTTGTTAGGCCCGATTTGATGGATCACGGAATTTTTTAATATTACAATGCAAGAACTTAGCTTATTCATTGCTTAACATCACATCAGCACAAAATGACTATTTATCAACATATAATTATATAACATCTCTATTCAATTACGTAACCCAAAGTCAAAGATGATGCAAGAATTGTGAACTGAGTGTACGAGAACCAAGTCATGAGTGAACGCTTAACTTTTAAACGCACTCTACTTAAATCTCTTCCTTTATTAGACTATCAAGACCAACATAGAACCAATTTATAATCTCAAAAGTTGAATGCAGTAACTTATAATATCGAAGACTATATAGCATCAGTATGATAAAATCATCATTCTAACAATTTCTAAATCAAAATAATTGAATGCAGTAACTTATAATATCAATACAAATATATCCTGAGTACAATAAAATCAATTTAATCGTAATGCAGTAATTTATAATATCAAAAACTATATATCTTCAATATAATAAAATCGTTATTCTAATCATTTCTAAATTCTAACATTACCTATACTGTCCATTATGTTGACTATTTGTTGATTATTATCCATAACACATTATATAACATTGCGACAATACAATATTTCATAAATAAAATATAATTATGCAGCGTATTAAATGTAATAAATCAAATCGGCAATCGTTCAACTCAGTAAAACGTCAATATTAGAGTTCCAGTGAATGCTAAAATATTTTACTTGTTGCACCCTTTAAGGCATCCAAGTTGACAACAATATCACAAACATAGTCTCTAAACAGGCAAGGCTCGTTAGAGAAGTGGTTAGAGTGCTGGACTCAGACGCGACAGGTCCAGGTTCGAATCTCGGATAGCTCACTACTTCTCTAACTTGCACCCATTAGTAAGACGCTTAAACTGACAGCTACGTCTGAGACATCGTTTGTATAGTACGATAATCCAGACGTTAAATCTTAATTTAACAGGCACAATTGTGCACGTATCATAAACAAAAAAACTATTTTAAATCTCATAAAATAATTGAACAATCAAAGTGTAACATTTTGAACTAAATCTATACTTAGTCTTTGTTTCTGCTTGATATCCAATATGGCCACAGTATATACGGCCACAGCCATATTGGATATATTTACTCAATCAATAACATTAATATGACATCTTAGATGACTAATAAGCGGCCATATTGAATGTACCAAAACAATTTAAGAATGAAAAATACCTTTATTATACACCAACAGTCATCACCATGGAAACAACACAACTTGTTGTCATGGAAACAACAACAATCCACATCACCGTGGAAACAATAAACATCATTACCATGGAGACAATAAAAATTGCAACCACGGAGATAACTACGCATTGCCATGGAAACAATGAGCATCATTACCACGGAAACACCAAAAGTTATCACCATGGAGAAACTACATTGCCTTGGAAACAGCAATCATCACTACCACGACAATAAAACCCATAGTCACGGTAACTAAAAAGCGTTGCCAAGGATATGACAACCATTACCAAGGTTACCTCGTTAATAAGACAACCATTGCCATGGATATCTCGCTGACATTACAACCGTTACCACGGTTATCTCGCCAACGAGCACGCCTGGTCAGAATATTCGCTGTTAGGTAGCGTGAAGAATTCTTCCAACTTCCACTGCAGCGTCTCAAACGTAGGTCTCTCCACCTCGTCCTTGTGCCAACACTCCAGCATGATCTCGTAGAGCGCCTGGGGGCAGTTGGGTGGACAGGGCATGCGGTACCCATGCTCCACCTGGTGGAGAACCTCAGCGTTGGTCATACCTGGGAAACATTGATACGAAGGAATCGTGCTTAGGGAACATTTGGGGATAAAACTGGGGAACTTTCTAAATTAGAGCGCTGGATTTGAAATCAACAGGTCCATGTTCGAATCCCGGATAACTCACTATTTCTCTAACTCACTGTCCTTGTTAGTAAAATGCTTAAATTGACAGCTACGTCTTCGACATCATATAAAAAGGTAATCCAGACGTTAAAATGAACTTGCTGCACCCTTTAGTTACATTAACGTAACCTTAACCTAAAATTACATCAATTTTTTTTTAATTTACGATAAAATTATACCTGGGTACGGAACCCGTCCATATGTAACAACTTCCGTAATGAGTATACCAAATGACCAAACGTCTGATTTGATGGTAAATCTGTTGTAGTTAGCCGCCTCTGGTGCCGTCCATTTAATAGGGAATCTCGCACCAACCCTAGCCTCATACTCATCGTCCTAAGTAACGACAAGAATATTTTGAACTATATTTACTTATGAAAATCATTTCAAAGCTCATTTCTAAGACAGCAGGGATAAATACAATTAAGCTGATCTAAGCCAACAAATCCAATTAAGCTGATCTAAGCCAACACTTCTAAACACAGAGTCCACTTATTCACAAAAAATGCCATTCTTCCCCAGTCAAAACTGTACTAATTTTACCAATCCTGAACACAAGGATGGCTGAGTCAACCAAGTAACTCACCTTTACCCTGAGCAGAACCAAGATAATTGAATACTACAAACCTAAAAGATATACCCTTCTACCAAGTGCGATATTTACTTTAAACCATATAAAAGCTCTTTAATATTTAACTTTTACAAGGTTAGGATTAGATTTTGGTAAAAGTTACTGTGTTAACCTTTATTATAAAATTTATCTAAGTCATGTACCCTTCTACCAAGCGTGACTTTTACTGTAAATCGTATAGAAGGTTTTAACCCATATAACCCTAGCCGACCCAAATGATATCGATCTAAATAATGTGTACCCTTCTACCAAGCGTAATATTTACTTTAAATTGTATAAAATCTTAAAGACCTTTATAACCCTAGCCAATCCAAAGTCGGCTATCTTAACCGTGTAGCCATCTCCCACTAAAATATTCCGGGCGGCCAGATCTCTATGTATATAGTTCTGTGACTCCAGGTAAGCCATGCCGGCAGCTATTTGAGCCGTTATGTCAATCAATGTCGGCAACTTCATTGATCGGCCTTTACCTACAGTGGAACAAGAATGATGAGAGATCACTTACCGACTTACTTACTTTCTTACTCACTCGCTTGCTCGCTCACTCAATCACTCACTCACTAACTCAGTAACTCACTAACTAACTAACTAACTTACTTACATACCTACTCACTTAAAAGTGATCACTCAATCACTTGTAAAAGCAACAATCACACGTAACAAAACATTTAAAGAAAAGTTTATATTTCTAAAAATTTGGTCTGCCTAACCCTAGCCCTAATTAATGCAGTCAAAAAATGCTCTTTGGGATTGTGATTCAAGTGTTGTAATAAAACGGTAAAGAAAAGTTTATAATTAATTATAAAAATTTGGTCTATAATGCAGTTCAATAGATTGTTTGAGCCGAAAAAAATTACCGGAATTGATAAAAAGTGATCTTTCCAATTTTCATACTTTGTGCAATTATTGAGAACATTTCACAAATGCTCCACCATTCGTTCTAAAAGTTAACTTTTAACTAAAACTTAACCCTAACCTTGCAAGAACTCCAGTAAGCTACCGTTTCTCATCAGTTCAGTAACGATATAAATAGGTTCATCCTGGGTACACACTGCGTAGAGTTGAATCAGTTTAGGGTTACGTAGCTTCTTCATTATCTGAGCCTCTGCTAGAAAGTCCTTAGGGTCCATTGTTCCTGTTAAATATCACACAAATAATTGTATTAATAGTGAATATAAAGCAAATTTAAGGCCCGTTAGAGAAGTGGTTATTGCGCTGGATTGAAAATCGATAGGTCCAGGTTCGAATCCCGGTTAGCTCACCAATTTCTCTAACTTGCTGCACCCTTTAGTAAGGTGCTTAAATTGACAGCTACGTCTTCGACATCGTTAATACGGTAATCCAGACGTTACATGTAATCTTAACCTTAACCTTTAAATTCATGTATATATTTTGTACAAATGTACATATTATGCACAAGTGTACATATTTTGTACAAATGTACATATTATGCACAAGTGTACATATTATGCACAAGTGTACATATTTTGTACAAATGTACATATTATGCACAAGTGTACATATTATGCACAAGTGTACATATTATGCACAAGTGTACATATTATGCTCAAGTGTACATAATATGCACAAGTGTACATATTATGCACAAGTGTACATATTATGCATAAGTTGTCATATTATTCACAAGTGCAGAAATGATATACAAACTAGATTTAAAACTCGTCCAAGGGCGGGATTTGAATTAGCAAAATTGATTATTTAAAAAAATAAACCCGACGTGATTCAAACACTCCACCTTCCGATCTTAAGTCAGACACACTACCATTACGCCACAAAGTATCGATTACATTTCTCGCTGTATAGCGCGCTGGATGATGTAGCGGAGCAGCAACAGAATCGATATCAATTATATAAGATATTATAAGAATTACATACTTTGATTGTATGTCAGTACACCTACTCTGACTAGAATTAATATTAGAGCTAGGGTTAGGTTTATGGCCAGACTATACCGTAAAACAAGTCAAATAATGAAATTATACTATAAGAAATAACATCAGAAAGAAGATTAATAATGATCAATATTATAAACCACCAACTAACCAGGTTTCAGAGTCTTGATGGCCACTGGTGTTGTATTGTTCCAGACCCCCTCATGGACCTCTCCAAACTGTCCTGATCCTATCTTACGGATAAATCTCAGCGAGCTCTTTAAGATCTCCCACTGATCCTTTGTGTTGTAAGACAAACCAACCGTCTCTGGCTTCTCTAGCTAAAGTATCAATAAAAAAATGCCTGATTTTTTAAACTTCAAATTATATCGAAATTGAGAACACCAAATGTTCAACCAATCTCTTTGATCAAGGCATTTGATCTTTAAAACAATGCATTTAAACAAAGTAAACAATGCATTTAAACCAAAAAATATATTTAAACAAAATGAACAGTCCGTTTAAACCAAGTATTTAAATATCTTAAACTTAAATACAATTTCATTAAGTCATATATAAACCATAACATTCAACTTAAATTGCAATTTCATAAAGATATATATTTATCTGTGAAAAACTGTCCACTTAAGCAAGTAAACAATACATTTAAACAAAACAAACAATGCATTTAAACACTTTAAACTTAAATAAAATTTCTACAAGTCATATAAGTATTCTTCTAACATTAAACTTAAATTACATTTCATAAAGTTAAATGTAAACCTGAGAGCAAGGTTTTCTGAGATTAATGCATAAGCCGTCCGCATCCCTACTATAATGCTCCATCAACGCATGCAGAGTGCGAAAAGTTGCGCGACGTGCTATAAAGAATCCCCCGTCGTCTAACTGACGTATGCGGTAATGCTTCACGGTGTCACCATCTCGCACTGGTGTCGGCAAATATAACGAATTTGAAATCGTACGTAATATTATAAAAGAAATAGCGATTTAGCATCGTTTTAATTGATTTAACATCGTTTTAAAATCTATAAATTTATATCGCAAATACTTAGCGGCAGAATAGATATTACTGACTATAAATAATGTAATAAAACAGCGATAAATGTTTTATTACATTTCCCTAACAAAATAAACTATTACTAGTAAATCATCTACTCCCAAATTATAAACTATAACAGTAGTTTATAATTATAACAGAAATTATAACAGTTGTTTAAATTATCCAACAGTAATTTAAAGCAATGCAATTTGACATAAAAAAAATATACTATAACTTAATAGTTCATAGTTAATATACAAAGCGTTAATAGTTTGAACAACTATTTCAAAATAATCATAATATATTACATAATAAACTATATTATATAACAATGACGGATAAAACGGATAAAAGTACCGACCTGAAAGAGAATAATCGTCCCTCCTACTTTCACTGTCTCGTATCAAGAAAGCTCCGTTATCATTATACGGCTGCAGTAATTTCTTCTCTGCCTCTAAACGTTTAACTTTACCGAAATACCACCTGCCAAACAGTAGGTACTTTATTTTATATCCTTATTAAATAAAATGATCAAAAACAAAATAGTAGCTTTATAATCTTTATATCTATAATCTGCACATTTTTCATATTTTACTAAAACGAATTAGGTAACCCGCACACGAATATACCCGGTCTGTTATATGAAAATATACAATACGTTACAAAATATCAACATACAATGAAATGGGGTTAAAAATCCCATTTCAAATCTATCAAATGCATTAGACAGTAAATAGATACTAAATATAAAGAACAAAGAACGTACGGCTCTGATTCGAGACTTTTCACTTTAGCGACGTAATTAGACGGAATGTACCCTTCCAGTTTAGTCTTCTTAGACCTCGCGTACCACCAGTCCCCCTGAGAGTCATTCAAAATCTCCAAAAGCTCCATTTTCTTAAAACTCAAATCTTCATCCGTGCGCGCCTCGTAGTCATACAGCGCTACAAATAGCGGCAAATTGGACGTCACCGCAACGTCACGACTAACTTGAGGAGACGACGTTTTATTCTCTGACGAGATAATGACCGGATTTATACCGGAGAGGGAAAGGACGACGGATTGATCCGGAATGGTAGACTGGGTGGGGTGGTGGCTGGTGGTGGTTGGACGGGGATTGAGGGGGCGGGGTGAGGCACGGTATCGGCTAAAGCAGGAGCCCATTTTAAGTGTTAGGTAGAATTTCTGAATATAGGATAAGGAAGTAGTGAGTATTTGTATGAAGTCTCACGATATTCGGACAATATGCATGATTATACTACGAAAATCAGTCTGAAACGCCGAAAGTACTTAATTTAATTAATTAAGTGATTAATTAATTAATTAAATTGTCTGTTTATTTGTCTAACTAGACTGATTATTTAGTGAATGAGAAATTTAACTGTAAATTGGACTGATCGTCTAATCGCAACGTATCTTATTGAAAGACAGTAGTCTGCAGAATTAAAATAGTAGACTAGACGTTCGATTCCCCTGCGCACAATTAAAGCAAAAATATATAAAAGGAACAAAAAAAATTAGGCTTTTTAATTAGGCGAAAAATTAGGCGAATTTTTTATATATCATTATATGAAAAATGAATCGACAAGGTCCTACTTTGTCAACTTTTCATTAAACTATTATCAACGAAATAAACAATCGCAATACGTTTCACAATACGTTAAATTAAACGTCCAAATTATATTTCCCTTCAGGAAAATTAATTAATTAATTAAAATAAATTTATATTTTAATTAATTAATTATTATAAAATTAATAAATAAAAAATAAATATAAATTATCAATAAACAAGGAAATGTTACGTTTATTCTGATTGGTCAGAAATGAGTCAGAAATATTTCTTAACCAATATAAAACGAGATTACATCGAAAGGTGCGAGTACATTTCGTCTAGTGATATTTTCAGATAGAAATTTCAATTTTTGTATAGATTTAAATCTTTTAATTACTATTCAACAATAAAAGATTTTATTAGTTTATAAAAGTAATGGAATTTAGTATTAATAATTTAGTATTGTATATCCTTTAACTTGAATTCATATTGGCGCATATATAGGCCTCTTTATTGAACAGTTATTGTGAATTCAATTATAAAAGCAGTTAAAACCGAACCAAATCGATTAAATTTATCATAAACTTGAATGACAATTATTATAGCTATATCTGCTCGTATCAAATGCAAAATTTACACGATATTAAGCCGATTAAAACTGGATTTACAATAGTAGTAAGAAAGTAGGCGTATAACTTACTAATAGTTACCCAACAAAATGCTGAAATTTTAAACTAGATTTTCGAAGCCAAAAACTATAGAATTCGCTTATTTCTCACTTTTTTACAATCATAAATCATTTTTATTCCATAATCACAAAAATAAAATCACAATCACAAATCATTTTGTAGTCTCTAATTTATTTCATGTTTACGTGGCATTTAATTAATTAATTTTATTTACTAATTAATTAAATTTATTAAATAAATAAAATTTATTAAATTTATTAATTTATTAAATAAAACAAAAATAATTAAATCAAATGGCTCAGTCTAGCGGGGCTCTGTTGGGGGGCAAGGGAGGAGGCGCCCCCGGGTCCGCGGGGACGTCCCGGATCTGTCGCTGCTTCGTCTTCGCCCTGATCGTCCTCTCTGGGGTCCTGGCCTACCAGGTCTGGGCGACGACGGCTAAGTGTAATTTCTACGAGGAGACGTCCAGGTCCCTCCGGGTGGACTTTCAGAGCATGAGGTCCCTCAAGGCGGTCGCTGAGAAGAGAGGGGATATGCTGAAGATGCAGGTTGATATATAAAAATAAATAATTGCATAAAACACGAATATAAAATCTAAAGAAGCCGACGGTCTCGCCCAACAACTAGACGATGTTCGAACCCAACTGCGAGATCTAACCGCTAACGATAACGGCGTAAAAGCCGAACTAGATACCGCTCGCACCGCTTTAACCGCCAAAACTGAATTCCTCTAGAATAAAAATAAATAAATAATGAAAATGACTTATTTTAGTTAAAGGCGATTTTAATATTTAGTTCTGAAGGGGCAACATTTACTTTGGGCCGTTTTTAATTTTGTAGCTTTCTAAATTGTAATCAAGCATTTATGAAAGTTTTTTAGTTGGAAGTTTTTTGTTTTTTGAGATCGATTTGAACCTGACTATTCTATATATCCGTTTAAAATTCAGCGAAAAATATATTTTGAAATAGTATTTCGTTTCGTCTGATTCGTGTTTTATGCAATATCAAAGTTTTAATTTATTTCTTCAGTTGGATCAAGCGCAAGAAAATCTTTCAAAAAAATCTAAAGAAGCCGACGGTCTCGCCCAACAACTCGACGATGTTCGAACCCAACTGCGAGATCTAACCGCTAACGATAACGGCGTAAAAGCCGAACTAGATACCGCTCGCACCGCTTTAACCGCCAAAACTGAATTCCTCTCGAAACGCGAGAAAGAATTCAAAGCCGATATGGAATCTAAAGGAGTTGAACTCGATAGCTGTCGCGCTAAAATAAAAGAATGCAACGATCTTCTCGCGGATCATATCAGTAAATCCGCGGCCATTGTGCCCGATAAGAATGAACCCTTGCAGTTGAACGCTAATCAAATCAATCAGAATCAGCAGCAGAATCACCGACCCGGTGTGCAGTGGTCACCGGATGCGAAATCGAATGTGGGATCAGGGGGTCCGGGACAAGTTCCGGAAGTTCAGGGTCAAGATCAGGGTAAGACGCAGGGACAGCAACAGAGAGGGGAGGTAGCTAAACAGGACCAAAATGTGCAACCTGCGGGGGCTGACCAGGGGCAGAAAGCGAATCAGGGTCAACAGAGTGGTCAGCAACAAGGTGGGTATGGTTAAGTTGGTTATTTTTATATTAAGGTTACTTGTGATTGTATGATTTCATTATGTTAATAATAAACTGTAAATAATAATAATATGATAATAATGTGATATAATAAAAATAATATAATGTATTGTAATGTTTTATATCAATATTTATATCATATAATACATTGCATATGATATAGTATTATATAATTAATATATAATACTATATCATACATATAATACTATATCATCAATATTTGATGTTTTAAATCAATGTTTAGAATCAATAACTATACCTATATTGTAGTAACTGTTATTTTTTAAGGATAGTTTTTAATTTCTTTCATCTAGACTCAAAACCCAATCAACCACCACCTCCCCCAGCCAGTCAGATTCCTCCTAATCCTCCCGTCATAAACCTAGAGCCCCCTAAACCTAAAGTCGACCCGGTCGCTATCCCCGACCAAACCGAACCCAAACAAGCATCCCAAGTGACCACCACTACTGAACCCTATAAACGACTCCTTAATAAAAGTGACAGAGACGCCCGAAAAGCTATCGATAAAACAAAGCCAATAGACGATAATAATAGTAATAAACTGGCTGAAGTTAAAAATGAAACGACAGAAAATAAGAATGTAAATGCCGCTCAAGATGCCGGTGAGATCCCGCCACCTGAGCTGGATAAAGGGCAGCAGGATGCAGCGGGGAAGAAGGGTGACGGGAGTGCTCCACATACTCAACCCGGACAGGTTCCAGAGGCAGCGCAGCCTTCAGATGACGATGAATATTAGAGGTAGTTAATATAGAAAGGATGCGAGGCATGCCTATATGGAAACTTGTGATTGAGAATTGTGCTATGCGAGAATTGGTTAGATTCGATACGGAATAGTTTGATAGAATATCTACGAGTATGGTATCTTAGTTGGGTGATTATATTGGAATAGGTGAATTTTTCAGTAGATGAATTGGCCAGATACGAGAGATGGATTGTTGTGTATTGCAAGGAATTTGTTTGTAGATTTGCAAGTGCTCTTATTAGAAGCGTTTTTGGTTCGATCCTCCACGTATAATTTTGCCGTAGTTAATAAGGTTAGAACGTTAATTGACAATATTTATCTTACGTTTTTATATACGCATTTTATTATTACAGTGTGTTTAAGATGATGAATAATTTTAATTACTTAATCAACAAGATAAACTTAATATTGTGGTATGAACAAAATACTTATGCAATATTGTATTCTTTATAATATTGTGTTACAAATACAATACAATGTTGTGTCAAATATTATAATGTGTATGCTTCGCTTTTGTTCATTTTCAGCACTAAATCTTTTCATTCTATATATTTCTTTTATATTACCATGTAATAATAAAAACTTGTTATTATTAACTTGTTATGCTATAATTAAAACTTGTTAAGCAATTAACGTAAGCAATTAATATAAGTAAAAGAATTAAATAGGTTTTAACAGATTTGTGGATCATTACAAACATTGATGCAGTTTTTAATTTATTGAAGAAACTTCTTAATTATTAGTAGTTATTTAACTAATGCTTTAAAATTGATTTTAACAATGAAAACTTATTCCTTTAATGTGGTAATTTGCTGTGAATCGATCAAATTTGATTAGAAATTTGGACGTTTATTGTAAATATGTGATTTGATGGCATGATCTCTTTCCAATATCATTCCTATTAGTTGTTAAACTTATGCTTCTAATTTTTTATTACATCTTTCAGTTAACTTATGCCTACGATATTTTATAACTGTATAAATGTTTCGAGTGTGTTTTCTATAAGAACTAGATACAAGAACATTGGCAAATATTATTGCAATGTTCTGTGATATAATATTTAATAGAATTGTGGCTAAAATCATTGGATCATCTCTTAATAGTATTAATTCAAATATAATATTTACAGTATAATAATAGTATAGAAGAATATTGCAATTATTAGCTGTTCACGTTTAGCCAATGAGCTGGCTGTATTTATCATCTGGTTAAAGCAAGATTTTTTAATAATGATCCCATTAAATAATGACAATGCCAATTGTCATATACCAGTCTAGTAAATATTATATCATAAGTCGAAGGACAGTGCTGCTGCCATATTCAATGTAGTTTAATTAACAATAATATTATGATGTCATATGCATTTTTTTATAGATTTAATAAAAGTTGGATGATTAAATAGTTCTTCATTGTAACAGTTGCATGTTGTGTCTTGTTCCTAAATATACATATACACTGTACTGTGTGTCAGTGTATGCCTATACTGCGTGTGTGTATATATGTATATATGTGTA
>JAQIXG010004523.1:0-12779 GCA_034700105.1 Oconnorella tubifera
GTCAACTTTTATGCGTGAATTTAAACTATTTCTAGGCATGCGATCCGAGTTAAGAGAAATACAATGTAAATATTCATCTGATAAACCCTTAGTTCAATCAGTCACATCCGGTTTACAATCAGGCCTCGATGGGTTCAAGAACGGTTTAGTAGGCGTAAAGGACAGCCTAGTGGGCGTGACTGACACATTAGGGGGCGGGGTTAAAGATAGCATAGGCGGAGTCAAGGATAGCCTAGTAGGAGCTTTTAAAGAAGTCGGGGAGAAGTTACAAACTAGTTTAGCTCCCAAAGGACCGCCTCCTTGGGGCGCCGCTGTTAACGCTACACCTAATAGTTTATCTTTAAACACGCCTACAGGCACACCTGCAGAAACGCCTAGTGGTACACCTAGTAGCACACCTAGAAATACACCTAGATCTAACTTATCGTATGAAAATCAGAATGATATTTCTGGCTCAACAGGGGGGTTTTTATCTTCGATTATCGACTCAGTTTTGGATATGAAAAAATCCAACGGGATTAATAATCAGCAACGACGCGTATCTCTTCCGGTTACATCCCGGATTGAGAAAATTATATCCAATGTTCAAAGAAAAGGGGATGTCATTTTATCCCGCGAAAATTCAGTTTCGGATCTCCGGGATGTTTCCACTGCGGAAAATTCCGTCGCGGATGATTTTGTGCCAGTTTCAGATTCCGCGGCTTTAATGACAGTTTCCGATGATGGAATTTTAACGAGTTCAAGGGTTTTGAAAGAGACGATTTCAAGCGATAATTTTAGTCGGTCCGGAGGGAGAGTATTTGATTTGTGTGGGGGGGATGGAGATGCTATTGTGTTCAAGAAGATTAGAGAAAAGAAACGTTCAAAGATGCGGACTGGTAACATTTGTTTTTGTTCTTTTTATAGCGTCAAGATGGCTTTTATTTGGGTAATTTTAAGAATTTTAAATTTTTAGTTAAATGCTGTGTTTTGTACAATTTGTGTTTGCAATGGTCAATTTTTGAGTTTTGAGAATATTTTTTGTAGTATTTTATTATGTTTAGTTTATGTGTATTATGTGTATTATTTTTGTTAAGTATTCTCTGTTTGTAATTACAAATGAAACGTATTGTTTATATTGATTAAAACTTGGATATTATTCGAAGTTTTAATTATTTCAATAATAATCTAATGTCCAAAAAACATGTCATACTGTTGGTGATCATATTAACAATTATTATATTTTATCTTGTAATTTAATTTTATACAAATAATAATTATTAGATTCGTCGAAAGCAGCCGATACAGTAAGTCTAAGATCAGTTGATTCCAGTGATGGCACAATATTAAACAATACCCAAGAAATTGATAAAAATTTTGCTATCGATGATTCTACTGGTTATACACGACTTGGATTACGTTCTTACAATTCCTGCATGGACTTTACGACAGTTAAAGATCACAGTTTGAATAATACGGATTTAGAACTTAAATCGCTGCTTGTAATAGATTCTCAGTCGAATTCTTTTGACTTGAATTGCGCAAATAAAAGTTTAGTTTCTTCGAATGAAATAACTTCAGTGAATTTCAGTGAATTTTATTCGAATGAATTCAATTCTGAGAATATTGAAAGCGTAGATTTATTGTCTTTGGAGACTTTAACAGATGTTTTACAGAATGAGATAAATGACACCGAGGTACTCACACCAACCAACCAATCATTATCATCGATACGAGATGATAACCAATCGGATATTGCGATACAATCAGTTGTTACAAATCTTGATGAATCAAATATTGATGAATTTGATCAATCTCAATCATCTACGAGTTCTGATCAATCGGTTATAATGATTTGTAACAAATCGAATGATTTGAATCAGAATAAATCAATACCTTTGATACAAAATCAAGCAATTTACGATGATAATCAATCTGTTCAGCTTACTAATTCACAAGAAGCGACTTTAAATCAGTCCTCTATTATCACTCAAGATAAACATACCGAAATTATTCCCCTTGATGCGACGAACAATAACATCGACGATGCAAAAAATAATAAAAACGACCTCGGAATTGACTTGAAACTCTTACGTAGTGAAAGTCCTATACGATTACAAAACATCGCAACCCCCGTGCAATCTTGTCTTCAACTAAACGTGCCTCTTCTCGATGAATCATCTCCTTTTACTAATTTAGATATAAAAAATACCGAGGGAGCGGATGATGATTCGGATTTGGATGGATTTCAAACGCCAGAGTTTAAGAACGGAGCAAAGGCTGCTGTTTATTTATTGAAGGAAGAGTTTTGTTCTATTTATCCGTCAGCCGGATCTGATCTGGAACATTCTTCTGCTTTTTCGGATGGAATGATGTCGTTGGATTCTACCTCTTGCGATTGGACGGGTTCAAGGTTCTATTTTAGAGTTTAGACCTATTTTATTATATATATTTTGTTTAACGTTACAGCAGCACAATAATTTATTGACGGCAGTTAGACTGCCGGCATTTAGAATGCCGACATTTAGATGCCGGCATTATAAATGCCGACATTTAGATGCCAGCATTTGACTGCCAGCATCTAGAATGCCGGCATTTAAATGCTGGCATTCTGAATTCTGACATATATATATATATATGTATTAGATTAGTGTGGGTTATTTTTTGTCGCACCCTGTAGATATTATATTTATTTATGTTTTAATATTGCTTACATTTATTTCAGAGATGATCTCGATGATAGTTTAATCTGTGATGACTCGATGATTTCTTGGGTGGGGCTTAACGCTTGTAATCCAATCAAAAATATCTGTGTCACCATACGACACGTTTTTTGCATCGATTCAGCCAATCGTATGTTTTTTAGCGATTTAACCAGGTCAACTTTAATCTGGAATCCCGTTTTTGGAAAGGTTTTTATTTTTTTTTCATTTCTAATTGTTAAATGTTACAACTTATTTTTGTTTTGCTGTTTTCAATCGCAGATTAGTTTAAATAATATATGATTCCCAGCTCGGTTGCAATTAACACAAATATAGATTAAGTTAACAAGTGTTCACTCATCACTTGTTATGTGTTTACTCATTAAGTGGATTTGGTTCTCTCATCACTTCGATTAGTGCTTCATTGTTATTCACTTATTTGTAAATTATTTATTTATTTAATGCGTTTTGCATTATGTGTATTATTAGACTTTGTCATATAAATGATATCTTTGAAATGGTACTGTGTCAAGACGGCCCCGAACACATTAACCCAACAAAAGGATCCCGAATGCATTAACCCAACAAAACGGCCCTGAATACATTAATGTGACAAAACGGCCCCGAATACATTAATCCCACAAAATGACCCCTTTAATTCATTTAATAACCCTAACCAAACTTAAATTCATTCCTAATCTTAGAAACCGTAATTCCAATCATAACTTTAACCCATATCCAACCCTAATTCTAAAACTTCATAGTTAATTCATAGTTTTGTGTTGATTTCATGGGGCCATTTTGACTTTTCATGCTTTGAGATAACATATATGTTTTCAGGCTCAGCAGCTATCGGTTTGTCCATCTGGTGATATAATGTGGAAACTCGATGGCTGCTTGGCTCACGCAGCTGTCAATGTTTCCACTCAGCAGCCGCTTGGCTGTGATTGGCTAGAAGCAGCTGATGATGTCATGCATATTTCTGTCGACCAATCAGTTGCTTGGTAAGTATGTCAATAATGATGCCCTTGTAATGAATACATATTCTTGCTGTGTTTTGAGATGCTATGAATGAATTAAAAGTTATTGAAATAATTATATTATAGTTGTATTATATACTAACATTAGAATATCAGACTCGAACTGAAATATCACGCGCACGTCTGTGTAATGTCAAAGGTTGCAATATTTTACTATTTATCTGTATATGTATCTGTCTCTTTGTCTGTGCCTGTGGCTGTCTCGATGTGCATCTGTCTGTCTCTGTGTTTGTCTACCTACCAACTCGTCTATTTCTCTTTTCTTATCTTTCCTATCTATCTAATTAACTATATATCTATTTTTAATAGCAGGCTATATTTAATGTATACTTTTGTCTATAGATCTATCTTTTCTATCTTTCTAACTATCTATTTCTTATCTAATAGTTTATAAGTTTATCTATATAATGTTTATATTTGTAGGTACGTGACCGTAAAAGGTGACGTTTGTGTTCAACAAAACTTAACGCGTCATCAGCCGTGCAGTCTGCCAGACAGAGTGTCATGTGACGTCAAGATACTTGAAGTACGCGTTTGTGCCGATGTCATCTGGGCGTTGACGGTCAGTCGCGGCATCTTGGCAAGAATTGGTGTCGTTGAACAGAATAGGCTGGGCACCGGTTGGGTGTCAATTAGAACGTTAGTGGCCATCGTCATTATTATCATTATTTTTATCATTATTATCATTATCATCATTGATCATTTTTACATATTGAGATTAATTATTTTTATATTTTATGTCATCATTAATTATTTTTGCACAGTATAACAAAGTATAGAATGCTATGTTGATGGACAAATTATGGGCTGAAGAATCTCATTGATTTCATTTGAGTATAAAATAAACGTATTTATTTCATAAAAGCATTTAATCACACACTTTATGAAGCGCACATTTTAAAATAATCAAATGAGCGAAAGCATTTCTGTGCATTTTTAAATAAGCAAGTCAAGAAAGAGTCACATATTGAACTTTACAGTAGACTTAGTTTCATTTCTCTTCTGCGTAACTATTCCAAAATGTTTCACTTAGTAGCATTTTCTAAGCTGATGCGACGTCGTAAAACAATATCTATAGTATAATAGTTTTTTAAAAGATAAACTGAAATTACTGTTAGCCATAAACCTAATGCTTTCTAACCTAATGGTTATATATCATTTATTGAAAAGTAGCATTGTCAAATAATTATAATACTGTTTAAATAATGATGCATTGCTTTAAACTTATGTATACATTTTATAAATGATTAAATGAGATCACTCACTCTATTACTCATATATCATAGAATAATGTTATCTAATTTTTTTTCTCAGTTACCTAATCACAGATATTTACTCCTGCTAGATTTATCGTTTTACCCCACAGGTTTGGTATTGACTCGCCAATACAGAGTTTTGATCTCGGTGATAATGGTGTGGCGTGGTTGTTTGACACTGTTGGCAGGTTGTGGTACATGAAGGCAGTGACAGCGAGCAATCCTACTGGTGATGGAGTCTGGTGGCAGGTTATTGGCATGTTTGTTTGTTAGTGGCATGTTTGTTTGTTTGTTAATTTGATTGTTTGTTTGATTGTTTGTTTGATTGTTTGTTTGTTTGTTTGCTTATTTGTTTGTTGGTTTGTCCAATAAACCTATTGCAATTTCAATCATTATAAATTTATACAAAAAGATACTTTAATATTAATCATGGACAAAACGGCCTCATCAATTCATTTTAAAACCCTAACCCTAACTAACTGTAAAATTAACATTATTACTAACCCTAACTTCTACCCTAAACCAAACCCCTATCCCGAATCCTAGCCCCAACCCTAACCCAATGAATTGATAGTCTGGACTGATTTGTATGTTAATTACTTTTTCAAAGTGTCAATATTTTATTGGGTGCAAATTAGATTTCACTTCTGGAACACCTCATGCAAGAACCAAGGGTGTTACACAGTAGAAGTCCCCTCTCTCGATCCTCCCCTCGCTCCGCCTCAGGCCTGCCGGTGTGTAGGGGAGGGATATTGTCA
The DNA here is from genome assembly GCA_034700105.1 of Oconnorella tubifera. Taxonomy (NCBI): domain Eukaryota; kingdom Metazoa; phylum Annelida; class Clitellata; order Enchytraeida; family Enchytraeidae; genus Oconnorella; species Oconnorella tubifera. Next base: position 5,736 of record JAQIXG010004523.1, read on the forward strand.
GCCAGGGTGTGCGGACTCTGGACCGCCTACCAAACGGATCCTACCATCTATGTCAATACCGGTGGCAAGATTACTGGTAACTGTTTGTAATATTGGCGTGTTTTTTGAAGTTTTAATAATTCAGCTCATTGTTGGGAATAAATAAAATAAGTATAATATGTTTCAGAAACATTTAAATAAAATGTAATTTGTTTAAAAATAAGATTCATATATAGAAAAGAAACGTCAAATCTTCAACAGGAGAAAGACTTTAACTAGATTTGTGAATTATAACGAGAACTGTATTTACATTTATTAGTCTAATGGTATTGTTGTTCATTGTCAGGTTATATATGGCGACCGGTTATTCAGTCCGGTAAATTATCTGTCACCAGATGGCAGCATATTTCTGTCGTTAACTCTGCATCAGGTAGAGGTGAGTCTTATTGTTAGATCTCATTTTTACTAACTTCTGATTTTATCTTCAGTTTGTTATTTATAACTATATTTTATATTTTATGTTCATATAATTTTACAACTTATTACGTTAGTTATCATTACCTTAACACTGCATATTGATTAATTGTTTAATTAATTAGTTAATTTTACATTAATTAGCATTAACGATTAATTATCTGTTGAGATAATTAATGAATTCAACAGCTAAACTTCTTCGGTATTGTGTATAAATGAACTGCACATTTTGTTCGTAACATTTTATTGCCGGACAAAAAGTCGTGAACAAAATGGTATGGGGACAAAATGTCGCAAAACGTTTAAATATGAGGTTAGGGTTAGAGTTAGGGGTTAGGGTTAGGCTACGACATTTTGTCCACGACATTTTCTCCATGACATTTTGTCTACGACATTTTGTCCGCAACATTTTGTCATTGAACCATTTATTCATCTAATTTTTCCAGGTTTCATCTGGTTAACCAGACCAAACGGTAAACTCTACTGCTTCATCTCCCCCTCTCCCCCTCACACAAATAAACCATCGCAAAATGAAAAACAAATCAATTCCTCCAATCAAGGATCCGCTACGCAAAATACAGACTGCGAGAAACTAGAAGTTTTTATTCGCGACATCGATGCACCCGAAGACGGTGTCGGTATTCGGTCACTGAGCGCAAGCACGGAGGTTGTCTGGTGCGTTTTAAATAACGCGCACGTTTATATACGTAAACAGGTGACGTCACGGAGTCCAGCTGGGTTTGGGTGGGACAGGGTGGACTGTACACAAATGGGTCAGTTTATTTGTGAATTGAGTTAATTCTTTAAGAAGTCGTCGAGTTGTTTATATTTAACTCAAAGTTATTAGAATTTAAATCTAGACTTATGTATTGGTACCTCGACAAAACGACCTAGAAAACATTAACTCGACAAAATGGCTTCGTTAGTCGATTTAATAGCCCTAATTCTAATTAATTGTAACATTAACCTTCACCCTACAACTAACGATAACGTCAATCCAAATCTTAAGCCTAAATCATAATACCAACCCTAACCCTAAGAATTTGCAGTCTGGGTCGTTTTGTCGATGTCATTTTGACGCTTACTTAATGTATTTTATAAATTCCATATAAAATAATGACATTCTGTAGATTCCGGCAGTCTCCTGGATGTAAGTGTTGGATGCCAGTGTGTTTGGGCCGTTCACGACTCAGGGAAGGCTTATCTACGTATAGGCGTCCGCCCTCCCCCTCTCCATGGACTGAGCCCCGCTTGGCTTCCCATTGAGCGCCCCATGAGACCCTCGAAGCACCGGGGTAAAGATGGGATCAGTCGGGGGGCTGAACATTTGACCGGGGTTCATGTGCTGCTTCGACGAATTTGCGTTTCATCAGATGATCTTCAAGTAATGTTTTACTTTTTAATGTTTTTGTTAACTTTAGAAATATAATCAATTGGACAGTTTTGAATTTCTCTGTAGAACAAAAACTATTGTTAGTTTTTATGTAACAAAAAAAAAGATTTTTGTCTTTGTTTTCGTTGAGATTGCATATTGAAATTATAATGAAATAACATTTTATTGTAGTTGTGGGTTTTTGTGTTGAAATAGGTTTGGGCGATTGACAATGAAGGTTTTATTTATGCCCGTGCTGGCATTAGACCAGATATGCCCGTTGGCACACATTGGACATGCGTTAAAGGTTAGGAATGTTTATAGTTAAACTTCACATGAGATTGTTTTTGAAGGCATACATTTTTATATTATTATTGCGTTTACTGTTCTTTAATATATTCTGTTTATCTGACTTTAGTTTTAGTCTTATACTTTTAAAGTCAAATATTTTCTCTCTAAAAGGTTGCAGCGCTATAAATCGACTCTGATTTCAAATGAAGTTTTAATACAATATAACTTGCTATTATGAAGTCCTTTGGTTTCGTAAGATTTAATTTGAATGCAGCTACACAAACTTAACGGTGAATATTTTCAAGATTATGTTTTGCCGATTAAACACTTTGACTATGAATGCGTACTGTGTATTATTACAGGCTATCTTGCCACCTCTGTGTGCTTTGGAGTACAATGCGTGTATATAACGACGAGGGAAGGAGAACTGGTAATAAGAGTCAGGGTTACATTCGAGAAAGCTGCGGGCACGCATTGGATTAAGTTGCCGGGATCGATTCATACAGTGTCTGGTGGTAAGCTTTCTTAATGTTATATTAACTCTTTATAATGTAGTTTATAATGTACTTTATTATGTATTTTATTAATGTATAGTCCAATTATGAGAGATCAACTTCTGCGCATTATTAAGATGTAGACTGGACTGCTGCATACATTTTATTGCAAGAGCAGTAGATCAATCAAACGTATAGATTTTATCTAAGAATGTAATTTTTTTATTGTGCTAAAACCAGCTTATTAGTGACTTGGGACACTACTGTATATTCTTTGAGTTCAAATTTTCAATGATAGGTATTTATGTGTTTACCAAGAATATATTTTATATACTGCATGCATGCTTGTTGATAATAATGATAATAAATGACAATTTAATGCAGATATTCATAGTAATATCTGGAATGTTTCTCATGATCTCAACAACAACTTAATGAAATCTAGTTTTTTAGTTTTAAATACTGCATAATTTACTTAATATTTTACTGAAAAAATATTGCTTAATTTACTTCATGTTTTACTTTTAAATATTGCTTTAAAACTTTCTTGTAAAGTACAAGTACACTGTGTTCTTATGTTACAGACACGAGCTGTTTATGGGGACTTGATTGTGAAGGACATCTATTTCATAGATCATCTGACATCATCACTCTACCAGACCGAACACCGGCACACTTGGGTATACTTACTGCGGCTAAGATCAATGAAGTTATCAATAAAGTGGATGAAAATGATTGGATTTATGTGTGATGAATAAAGTGGATGAAGTGATTGGATTTATGTGTGATGAATAAAGTGGATGGAAGTGATTTGTGTGACGAATAAAATGGATGAAAGTGATTGGATGTATGTGTGATGAATAAAGTGAATGAAGTGATGGGATGTATGTGTGATAAATAAAGTGGATGAAGTGATGGGATGTATGTGTGATGAATAAAGTGGATGAAGTGATGGGATGTATGTGTGATGAATAAAGTGGATGAAATTGATCTATTTCTACGTCTGTACAACTTGATAATATAACTAGTAATCTATTTCTTTGCTGTTATAAATACTTGTATAAGTACTTCTATAAATGTACTTGCTTCATGTACTTATATGATGGCATATATAGACGAGTGTACTTTAGTATATACCAGTACTCGATGTACACTATATATTGGGTTACCATACTTAATAGCATTCCTCCGTTGGTTTAAGAATTATTGCGATAAATTCATTAATATATGTATCATTAATAAATTAAGCATTGACAAGTTGGACCTAAAATTAATTGAATGAAAGAAATTTAGTTAAACGAGTGATATAATTAAGAAATATAAATTTTATGATTTCATTTGAATATCGTCATTCCACACTAACGTCCAGTATAAATTGCATTGCGCATAATATTTTATGTATTTTTTGTTTTCTATTTAAAACATTTGGTTTTTAATGTAAACTGTGCCATTAACATGTAAATTTCTTTGTGCAAATGATTGTATATATGATTATTGTATCTATCTACACATTTATGCATGTATGTATGTGTATGTATTACTAATTGCGGTATATTTTTGTATTTATTTTTCCACATACGAAAGTTTTTGTTATATTTATTGCATTTAATCGAGAAGATATTATTCTATTGCCATTGTCATTTGTTTCTCAATATAAATTGTATATTATACGCGGTATATTTATTGCTTTGATGCTTTATTATAGAAGCTTTAAAACAATTATAGATGAAATTTGAGTATTTTATTTCTAATTTGAAACTTAAAACGAGTTGTCTTTTCATTTTACTATCAGAAAGTATTTACATGTAATTCTAAACGTATTGTACAATTATCAATTACCGCTAAGTAAAGTGTTCTAGTATGAATTTATTCACTCGCGTGATTATACAAAGTTAATTTATATAGATTTATATTTCATCTATGATTAGACGTATATTATTAGTTATATTACCAGTAAATTTTTATCCACAAAAAGTTAATCAATGCTGCTAGCTATTTTAGATCGAAAATTATAACTTTTCTCAAAAACAGAAATTTTAGTCAGGAATTGTATTTTTAACAAATATAACATTTGTTTAATCGTCATTCGACGATGTCGTCGATAATATGAAAAAGCAGTGTTATTTCTAAAAAAAGATCAGTGATACATTAAGCAAAGCTTCTTAATTAAAATGAGTTTGCCTCAAATTAATGTACAAATAACTTTTTCATCTTCTTGTTGCGTAACACTACATCACGATAGTTAGATTTGTAAAATTTTTGACAATTTAAAATTTGAAAAAGTCAAAGATAATAACGATTTGGTAAACTAAGTGTTCAATTAAACTTAGTGATAAGTTAAAACTGGACTTTATAAAATAACTGCGCTTCTTTCAAGATTGTTAGAGCAAGAATTACATTCCTTGAGCTGATTTCTAATACCAAAGAATATCATACAAATAACAGAATCTGTTCAAAGAAGTAACAGCAATTGAAAATAAATATTTATTGAACGTTTTCAAATTTATGTTTAGTCGATTCTAATTTAAGCCATTAAAAACCCGTTATCTGGACGCCAATTAACTACAAACATTAATGTTTATTAAATATAAAGCAATGAAAAAGCTGTATTATAATAACGCTTCTCTTAGATTTTACATTTGGGGCATATTGCAAAACGGAGTATTGTGACGATAGCTTATATTCAAAGCGAGCTGCTAATCGCATTATATAGTTAGAATAAGCTGCGACTTTTTAATAAGCAGCTTAGTTGCTTTTTTGCTGCTTAGTTAGTTTTATGAAAATTTATACAATTTATTAATACTCTATTTCTTATTTACATGCGCAGTTAAACATTATACTTCTAGAGAAACAAAATTAATTGAGCAAACAAGAGAAACAATAATAGAAAAAAGCATAAATATTTGATAAATAAAAATGGGAGAAGCAGAATTACAGAAAGTGAGACCGAAACGAAACGAGAATACTAGGTAGACAATTAGAAAAAGATGCAAAAAAATAAAGGAAATAGAGTGATAGAGATGATAAGAAGAGCCAATGTCATTAAAAAATCAAGCCTTTGTCAGGTTCTATTCAACTCGAGATAAGAGAAATTTCTTAAATAAAGCAAATCAAAGTAAGTCGAAGAAACTCTCCAATTCACGATACGATTCATTTAAACAGACTCTGCCCAGACGCACGATTGGCATGTTCCGGCAATAGACGGTGAGACGAGGACAGTTATCGCACGGGTGCACTGTCAACAAACAAATCTGTCTAGATATTTCACAAGATCTTACCTGGCGTACCGTAAGGATAGTTAAATTTTTTTAGAAAGAACAAATGCAATAGTCTAATCCTGTCGGCGTTTACAGTATTCAAATGTCATTCAATCGTGATGCTAATATTATTTTACACATTATACGCTTGTATATGAGCGTCCATATAATATAACCTTATACCTGTGCTGCTGTGCGCTGTTGCTGCTAAGGTAAAGTAATTAGAGTGGTGACATTTAAATCAAAATGTCACAAATTCAGTCCCATTTAGTCAAAAAATGTCAAAATTACATTATAAATCAACAATAACAGTTAAATACTAGGATAGCTTAATACAAATAGAGAAAGTTTACCGATTTCACAGTAATAGCCGCCAAATTGTGTTATGTTGACATTATTTTCTGGACACACACAAAATCTTCCATCTTGCCCACTCTTGCAAGTGCCACCATTCTGACAAGCTGTTGTACTGTTTTCTATGCACTCGGGGTCATCTATGAAAAGATGCAGACAAAACCATCGAACATAATTATGACTCTGACGCAGACAATTCTAACGTTATAATTAAAATTAATTGGGTTATTTTCAATGTATACAATAAAAATAGCACTAAAGTGTACATTAATTAGTAAATTAAGACTGAAAGGAAGATCTAAGAACTTAAAAAGACGTCTTTACAAGTTTTTGTTTTTTTTGATGAAAATTTACCCCACACTCTCAAAAAAGTCAAATGGTATTCCTGCTATCATCATTCTGTTGTTAGAAATATTTGATTAAATTTATCAACAAGCAAGAATTTGAAAAGAAATACTTTGATGTTATAATATGTATACACGTATTATATTGCAAAGTAATAAATATTCTCAAAGTCATTTCGTTATATTGAAGGCCATTGCAATAGTATTTGAGGAATGTTAATAACCAGCAATTAATTTATTTTCATGAATAAGAATACAATGTCGCGTTTACTAATTACTTTGAATTATATAATTGCCTATATATGATGGCGCTATGGACTTGGTTTAATCATTTTTTCACTTATGATGTCTTATATGTATACTTATGTCTTATATTTATACTATACTTATACTTAGATGTATAATAGATGTCTTGTAATTCTGGTAAATTAAACCTGCTTTAATTATCTTGTGTGAAATAAAAGACATTGTATTGCAGA
>JAQIXG010004524.1:0-12778 GCA_034700105.1 Oconnorella tubifera
GCGGCGAAAGAGGCCGAGTGTCTCTCAAGCATTAGCGCGAACAACATACGTCCAACCAATATATAACAAATAATTCTTATTAGTTGTCAATTAAACTCATTTTGAAAACATAAGCCTACAATAAGTCAAAACGAAAAACAATTTTGGTTATATTATTATTTAACTCGTTGAAAAAGAGGGGGGGGGGCGCCAAGTTATTGTTTTCGCCCCTGGCGCCATAAACCCTAGCTACGCCACTGCGCTAGTTGCTTAAATTGACAGCAAAAATTTAGAACAAAGTTTCATTAAACTAGAACGTCTAGCTATCCAGTCAAATCATATGCATATAATATATTATAAGAGTAGAAATCTTAGAAACTTTCAATAATTTTTGCTTTAAACAAATATATCCATTGAATGATACTATTTTAACGATTATGAATTCATGAATTTTAAAGATTGTTTAAATTCAGCTTTGTTTATTAAACTCTTCAACTGACATTTATAAAAAAGAAATAATGTAGATGCAGCGCGCATTTCGCTAACTTGCTGCTTCCTTTAGTAATGTGTCTAAATATATAGTTATATCCGACATAACATCGTTCTCAAACTTCAAAATGTGATCCTAAAATTGAACTAAAATAAATTGAAATTATATAAATAACAAAGTTTCGTCATAATAAAGCATAAAAATCTTGAAAAACAGCTTGACTTCCATTATTATTCCATAATCATCTCTCTCTCATGTTTCATAACATGATATAAACTGGCTATAGGGCCATTTTTATTAATAATTATCATTGAATGTTATCAATAGATTTAATGAGAATTTTTTTATCGACTATATATACAAAACTATGTAGGAGTATATCAAAATATACTCCTACGTGCAGATTATTCTAATAAAAATATAATTACATAATCAAATTAGAAGAATTATTTTTACTTTTCAGCGAAATTACAAATTTAAAATGACGCTTTAAATCGTTGACTTGGAAAAGTCAATAATAAGTTTGCGAAATAATATTTTTTCTATATAAATTTGGACTAATCTCGCCAATTATAAAATTATTTTACGATTTTACAATTATGCCTTATGTAAATTCATCTTATTTTTGTAAAAAGTGACAAAAATACAAAAAATACATAATAGTAATTTAAGTAGGCCTATTTTTGTGCAAATGCACAATTTAAATGACTAAGAAAAGCACTAGTCATCGTAACATATATAATTAAAACAAGTTAATATGTACTTGTGTCAAATATTGATAATTTTAAATTGATTACAATCATTAATAATGTAAAAACAACAATTTAAATAAAATCTTAACAACTTTAAGCTCGTATCATTTTCACCTAACGTTTTACATTGCAACACAGTACTACCGTACAACGGTACAGTTTACACACTGTACTTTAGAGATGAGCGTTTACCATAACATATATAATGTTATGGTAAACACTGATGATTTAGAATTGATATTATTCCAAAAATATTGAAATAATATTTTGGCGCATTTTTGTAATCGATCAAATATAATATTCCCATTTCCTTATTGGTCGGTCATTGATCTCAGATAGTCACGTGCGAGGTCGATCATAGATCTATCAATCATGTGGACCATTAGTCAAAATATCAACCTTTAACTTGTTGTTTCGTTCGAATAGCAATAAAATATAGATATCATTTTTGATTTTTAAGTCAAATTTGTATACAAATGAAGGCTGAACTCCCAAATAGCATATCTTGTTTTTGATTGCTGTATTTATCAAGAAACAATATTAATTATAAATTGGTAAATAATGTAATTATAAAGTTAATTTGGAATTATCTATATTACTTAGGCTTGATAGCCTAAAATAGTACTCAAATTACTCAAAGTGCTCAAAATTTATATTGTCGACTTAGACTTTTTCATTTTATCAGTGAAAAAGCACATAAGAATACAGCGAATGACAAGTTAGCAGATATGTACACAAGGCCTCGAATCGTACTCGGCGGGGTCGAATTCGAGGCCGAGGTTGCGGTGACCAGGGCGACAATATATGAGAACATTTATATTAACTGCTATGATATTCCAGATAAATTCAATCCGGTGTTAAGGTAATTATTATTTATCACTTTATTCGTATTCAAAATGTTTTGTGATATATTTCATTAAATCACTCGTCACAACAAATGTTTGTCCAGAAACTGTTCAATACTTTTGTTAAAAATAATTGAAAAAAAGCCAGTAGCTATACCTAATAGTCAATGGGACGAAACTTTACCGAATCATATCTTTGTGCTTTAAGTATTTATTTTAAAAATAACATTTTCTATATAGAGAATTAGCTTGATCCATATTTTACAAAAAAGATTCCTCTTAAACTCAAAATGTTTTAGAAATATTTAGAATTGTTCAGAATAAAAGTGAAAAATTCTAATAATTGACAAATCAGACCATTTAATTAAGTTCTAAAGTTTTCCCATATGTAAATCATTCGCTTAATTAAATTATAAAAATTCTCTTTTACCTAATTCAAGCCATCAAATTAATCTTTCAAATAGTAAACGCTAAAAAATACAGACATTTGCTGATAGCTTAACAGAAATTGTGTCCAATAGAAATAAAATCAGATGAAATTGATTCAATTTTTTTGATTAGAATTTCTGATCACTCTTGCTTTCACGGCGAAGTTTCTTTTATTGCATTCTCATCGCATCAGACTTCAATCAATTTAAGTCACGTAGTTCAGCCTCTAAGTCACACTGGTCTTTAAAGGTCACCGGAGGTCATTAGAGGTCACCAGAGTTCAGTCATATCGTATCAATAGTCCCCGAGCTCAAATCGATACATTTTTTCATTTTTTTGTTAAACTTAAAAACAAGCGGTAATTTTTACAGTAAGTTTTTATTCAAAATGCAGCTTTTAAGTTGCTAATGGATCATAACAATAACGATAGACAATTTAATAATTTCAAGCTTAACAAACGTTCAATTAATACACAACTCTAAGTTTCATTTGAACACTTATCCTAATCCTAACCCTAATTTAAACGCTAAGGATTAATAATCGGGGTCTATTTGTCAAGATCGTAATAAAGAGTAATGAATATATAGCACTAGACACTAAATTAAAGATCAGCAACATAATGCTAGTATATTACAACTTAATAATACAAAATACTTCAACTTACTTGTGATTTATGTCCAAGTACAATCGTAGCGTACCTATACGCAGATATCGCGACTAACGTATAAATCGTCACGTATACTGTTACGTAAAGAACGTACTGAATCAGTTGACAAGCCGTGTTACCAAAAGTCCAGTCTAACGCTACGTACTTATGCGCAGCAAAGGTTCCGCAAACAAGTAAGCAAGCAATGTCAGCGAAAGCCAGATTGAGTAGAAGTATGTTGGTTACATTACGCATAGGTTTGTTCGTTAGGATGACGTAGACAACCAGAGAGTTGCCGAGGATGCCGATGACGATGAAGATAGAAAAAAGAACGGGTGCCACGACGTTCCAGAGGTAGAAGAAGAATATTTCGTCATCTTCGCTGTACTCTGTGGTGTAGTTGTCCAGTATGTGTGGTTGTAAGATGTAGACATCTCCGGAAATATCGGCATTGTCGAGGTCTGAACTGATGGATGGTTTCATGGTTAGTTGGATGGATAGTTCTTTGTAATGTGTAGATGATTGAAGATTTTAGATGCTATTGAAGAAAGTTTAGCTGTAGACGATTCTGTGTTCAAATAAAAATAATAGAAATAGTTAAATAAGAATTATTGAGTAACAGCTTTACTATTTAATGGGAAAATTTCATTTATTAACAAAAGATAAAGTATTAGACGATCACCGCATGTATGATACATGTATCCCTTATTTTAAACTTAGGCCTATGTAGAATCTGCAAAAAACTTTTATTTTAGAATAATATAAAGTGCCTTATAAATTTTTAACTTTAAAAAAATTAGCCATTATTTAATTTTAAACAATATACACTATGTTTCCAAAATTATACTCTATGTTCAACAACTGTACATCTTGTCCAGATATTGTGCTTGCATAATATTAGTCTCATTTTAATGAGACGCGAAACTTGAGACACTCTGAGAAATGCATCTCGAGAGTTTGTAGATTGCTTTGTCACGCCGAGACAAATTAGTCGAGGCGAAAAACTGACGCAAAAAGTGACGTAACATCGCTTTACTGTGGCCGTGATATATCTCGAAAGTGCACTACTAAAATAATTGTCCAAAAGACGTAATAAGAAAACGACAAGCAGAAAAATCATTAGGATAACGCCGACTGAAAGTGGTGATGCAAAAGTTACAAGGAGAATAAAATACTGAACTCTATTTAATGATATACTTTGCTAAAATAATTATAAATTTTATTTATGAACAAGCAAAACGATCAGGAATACATTAAGACGATAAAAATTAATTTAATAACCCTGACTCTAATCAACCCTAAATATAATCCTAACCTTAGTAATAACACTAACCTAATCCTAAACCGTATTCTAACTTGAATCTTAACCCTAAAATTTAAGTCGTTTTGACAAATCACGGTTGTAGGTTATATTCGTCCATTATGAAAAACCTCTTAAATATTGATGAGACAGGGTACAAATTTAAATTATTGTATGGAATAGATTTTGGTTTTGCCGATCTTTGCTGAAATATCTACAGCGCTACAATAGAAGTTTTAGAATGCGTATTTTCTGTTTCTATTTACTTTTAATACAATAAATAGTGATTGTTAATATTAATCAAATAATTCTCCACACGTAAAATTATTTACCTAAATTAAATAACTTTATTACTTTTAAACTGTTATAATAAAGTTATAATTTAGAACAACTACAGCTACACATTCATTGAATTTTACAGAATATAATTTTAATATTTTGTGAAATTTCTGTTTTAGTATTTTGAAGCGATACTTTTAACTAGAAGTCTTTTCAACGGCTGGTTGATATCCGGCACTTCGCGTGTTATTTTATGCTCTACTCTGCATCATATTATATTACTGGACTCTCTAGGTTTCTACTTGTGTCAATTTGCTGTGGCTAAATTATTATCTCGCGGCAGAATTTTTATCAAAATTTGAATGCATGGAATATAACGACAAAAATGCAGCATTTTAAAGTTTATGATAGTCAATTTTTTTAAAATATTGAACAAAAAATGTAATGATAATTATATATTCATTTGAATACAATTTATTATTACACGAAAAAGATTTCATTTACAATGTGGGGAGGAGGGAGGGGGTTAAACATCTAAAGTAACCCTTTTCTCATGTACTTTTCTCAGAATTACACAAAGTCAATTCAAATAAAAAGTGGAAGGTTAAATACTGCACTTATTTACACTTGGCTTAACCCCCATTGGCTACCATTACAGCTAATATCACAAAAATGTCGCGTTAAAATGTTACTAATTGACAAATATCTAATGCGTGTATTGATTAAACAGAAACTTTTGAAATTTGTACAAGAAATTATCGAGAATTGTCTAAAATTTCGTCTGTAACACAAACATCTGTTGAGATTTGTCGATTAAGTAATGCACTTTCCCGATCAGGTAATGCGATTTCCAGACAACTACTCAATAAAAAAGATACAGTTTCTAGAGAATTCAAGAGATTTTCTGCTCTTTTAGTATCAAATATCGCAGGATTGACAGGATTGACAACAATGAATCATTGAAGCAAAGATACAATATTAACATTCAGTTGACTGATCTAATCGCATTCCGCTGATCAAATGAAAAGGTTTAGTAGGCCTACTACTTAAGCTCCAAACAATGATATTTAAAAGATTTTATATGAATAATAAGAATTAACCACAAATATAACTTAGAAATTAAGCCTACTTATTAGCTTAATTAATTTAAGAAGAATTTCCCATGTGTGTGAAGTTTGAAAACATAAGCAACGTATAATTAACGTTATTGAAATTAATTAAATTAATTTATAATTTATATTAAAAAATTTATTTTGTAGCTTACAAATTACAATCTTTAAAAAAAACATAAATATAAAGATATCTAGTCTTTGCTTTGACTGCAATTTAATTAAAGCGTTCATTTGTATATAAAATAAATCTTGCTTCAATACAATATCTTTTCTTTGCTATGCTGTCCTTCTATGCATTATTACATCTATAGTAAATTTTAAAAGATCTTTTAATTAGATTAACCTATAATAATGTAAAGTTGTTGACAATAATATAGGTATATGCAGCATATGTAATCTCATCCGAATTTACGTTAGTTCTAATTTTATTGCAGGTCACAATTAGACTGACTGCCTTATTATAAAGGAAGACCTAGGTCCCCGAGGAAGAAACTGCAATTAGAAACAGGATATAATATACGATAGGATTTTCATGTTGAAATTAGTGACTTGAATTTGTCTTTGAAATTGTATATTATTTTTCTTTAGCTTGAATAATAACAACCAGTCCAAGAGAATCAGAAGGATTTCAGCACTGTCTTTTAATTATTCAAAAATAGATATTAGCTATTTTGTATCATGAGATCATTCAGTAAATGTTAGTTACCAAAACAGAAATAAATAGAAAGCCAGTTGTTGAGATTGTAGGACTAAGTTCTACTTTAAAACTCAAATTTGGCTAATTTTTACATTCTTTCACGATTGCGCATTATTACAATGACTTTGATTATTATGCAAAATTTGAAGACATTTTGTTCTTATTAGAATTTTCAGTAAATTTATAAAGCAATGTCTTTATTATAAATCATCATGTTGTTATGTCACCTGCTTTTTTCTGCGAATTTGTTCTCATAAAATCTTCGGCATATTTTCTATTTTTATAGTTACTTTCCCATTTTCGTACTCTCATTACTTTTGTCTAATAAATTCATTACCTACAAAAGAGATTTGTGTTTTATCAGTTTTGTCGTATGACACAAAAACAAAACAGAAAGCTTTTTAATGCAATCTTTCCTTGAGAGACGCCATATTTAATCAGGACGATAGAGCACTAATTGAGAATGACTGATGCATATTGAGTTGACTTAACGCATTTCATCTTTGTTATATGTATACAAGGGATTGTCCTGTTCGTCCACTTATCAAAATTAACCGTATCCCTGGTATCATCTACAAATACGACGTGATTTAATAGTAGAATATATCGCATACAAATATTATTTAAAAATTTATATTACGATTTTTGTTAATAGTGCTTTTGATTAAAAAACGTTTATTTACGTTTCATAAATAATGGAATGCGTTTACTTATTAGAACATATATATTAAGCAATCGTATAATCTTACAATTCAAAAATAACAGTAATGTGCAAATACTATCATCAATTCATTTTAACATAAATAAAGAGTCGATTTATATATTTCTGTAGGCGGGGTGAGAAAAAAAATTATCCCCCCTTTCAATTCATTACTGATTCGTTATTGATAGTAAAATTCAGCGAACCTTTGAAGTAACGAGACGATTTTCTAAATAAAAGATATTACTTCAATAAAGCGACTAGTTATTTTCGATTGATTTAAAAAGATGAATTAAAATAATTGTTTTTGCCTTGGGAAAGAGAGAAATAATTAATGCTTGGATAATAATATCTCAACGCCACCAGCAGTACTGATTTAAAGTATTATTATGCGGATCATCATTAAATTCTATATGTTGCATTTTAAGACATTGAATTTAAAGCATTTTAAATAGTAAACTTGCATGAATGAATTATTTCTCTTTTCAAATTTATCAATGACATCACCATAGCTAATATGTAGATCATTTGTTCATCACAATTGCATAGTACCAAAACAAAAAAAAATGAATTAAATACCAAATATAAATATTTTACACTAATAGGCCTCTATGGGCAGATTAGAGCTAAAGCCTGTGATCCCTAGAAGTCATATATGGGGATTCAATGTATTTAGGGCCCCAACGAAAAAAAGGTGACTGACAATGAATGTTATTAAATTGTAATTGTAGTTTATAGATTATTTAGAAAATATTAAATTTAGAATAAGAGAATCGTTAGAATTTGTGTATATTAATATGCCTGATAACGTCTTAAAACGTTAAGAAGTGTCAACACAGTCTAATGTGAGCCGAGTAGGCCTACATATGTCCACACTATCTCATCAAAATTACTGTTTATTTAAAATTATTGAAATTATCTTAAATGAGTGTTACTCGCGATTGTCTTTTTTTAATATATCTATAGATCATAATTGAAAGCAAACCATTCATTTGACTGTAAACTAAGTTACATTTCGTTCCGTAAATGTTTTTGAATAAAAATTTGTAAAGTTCTAAAACATCATTAAATTAAGTTATGACTGAAATACACAGAAATAAAACAATAGTGTTTCGATTAAATGTAACACCCTCTAAGTGAATGCACCAAGTGTATAATATCGCTTCAGTTATTATCGCCTGGAAATAGTTTCCAAACCCGAGGTATGCTTCAGTAAATTTTTAATCCGAAAGATTTAAAATTAGATCAGACTAGTTTCATATGCTATAGCAATTCTTACATCACAACGTGTACATTGAAAACATCTAAATATTTTATTTTTTGTCGTTATTTAGATTGATTATTATGTATAAAATGAATATGATAAGTTTATGTCAATTAAACATGGACACTTTGACTTTCGAGATAAATATTGCGGCGTCTGCCATATGATTGAATTCATTTTCGTTTCGTGGCCTTGAATGAATTAAGATAAATAATTTACTAGTGGTTGTAAGTTGTGAAATTATCGAAGAAATATAAGAAGAATAAATTGAAGAATATTATAATTGCTACTTCTGAATATGATATTGTTACAACTATTTAGTTTCTTTACAATTAAAATCTTATATACCTTTGTGGTTTCAGTTCAGTGGTTTGTGCACTGCATGCATTGTAATTGGGAATGTTATTTGAAACTAAAAGATGATTCGACATTTATTGTATATAATATAAAGTCTCAGATTCCAGGCATTGTCTCAGAATTTGTAGGGTAAATACGACGGCGCCGCTTTGTCTAATGATCCCACCATCGCGCCGGCTGACCGGTAATTTCTTTCCCCCCCCCACCCATCCCCTCCCCCACTACGCCCCCCTCCGCAAATCGCATTTTTCAAGATTTCAAAGCAGTTTTACATTTTTGTTTCAAAGCATATATGATTCGTTAATTACATAAATAATGTTAAACTTTGAATTCTATTAAAATGATACATTACATTAAACACTTCAACACTTTACATTTACTGTATGAAAATAATAATAAATAATGACGAATAATCATAAATAATGCTACCTAATTAATCTATCAAAAATTATTCAGTCTCTATGTTTGTTAATCATGTTTGAATAAACGCAAAGTTTCACTTACCTTGATTTATCTCTGAAAAAAATGGTTGAAGAATTTAATCAGAAGTTAAAACTTATCCACAAGTATCATTTGATAAGACTCGGTTTTCTAAAGAATTAATATTAGACTTAGTTTATACAAGTTTATGTAATATTGTTGTACTATGCAAGTTATATCAGTTCAAAACAATGTCATTTATTTTTAACTTAACCTTTTCTTTCGTTCAGTCTCTTATTATCTTAACAACTCGAACACAAAACTGATGACTATTATAATCCTGCGCAATGTTAATTTGACTAATATCAAAATTGCGACAACTAGACACTTCAATCACGCATCGGTTTGATAATATAGCATTCAGTGGTTTAGTTGCAGCATTTACATGAACTGTATGAGTTCCATTTAGCATCATGATATTACATGTGTATTATTACAGTCAATACAAAAGATATTCTTGTACTTCTATAATAAAAATAACAAGAATTTCTTTGTATTAACTTAATGATATTAATTAACATTTAATAATTTATTATAGAGATTATACTATTATAGAGGAGTGATCAAAAGAAATGTTATAAAATAAAGGAAATATTTAGTTTATTAGCTTAGAAAACTAGTAGTAAAGTTAATAGTCTATGACTAAATGATAAACTGAACATGGTGATATTTTTTAAAATTTAAAACAATGCATCTTAAGATGACCATTAATAATGCATTATATTAGGTATACGCTAGCGACTGTTAGATAGACTCATTGCTACATCACAACAAGTTTATGTTCTTTGCATCTTTACACAAATTGAAGAAACTCATCGTGAACTTGATAGAGAGCTGGATTTCCTGCCAAGGAAAATTCCACAACTTTTACTTACTGTTTTACTCAATTAATCTACATTTTCTCTTTAACCGAACATTTAGTTGAGAAAATAAATATCCGTGAATGTTTAATTAAAGATTCACCCAGTGAAGAAGCGTTTGAAATTATATTTTCAGTTCAGAAAGAAAAGATTTCTAAGCTGCATCCATTCTAGATAGATTTCCCTATATTAAATAGTTTATAAAAAGAGCGAAAACTTCTCTTTTTAGTTAAAAGTTTTCAATTTTACTCATTACAAGGCGGCTGTATTTGTAATTTAAATTTTCTATTTATTCTAAGTACAGTAAAGTGACGTTTTTTTCTCTGGCTATTAAAATAATGAGAAGAAGGACAAAGTTCTAAAGCCATTTAACTTCATTCTTTCTTTCAAGAATAAATGTGCTAAATTGCTAGCTCGGGTGTTATAACACTATCTTTAGGTTACCAGTGAAGAGTTTAAGTTGTGCCATCGACTCTATTTAGTTTATTTTTGTTTTCTTAAGTTGAAGGATTCAAGTGTCTGAGTGTGAAAGAATTGCATAATAAGATGACTTTGTGCGATTCTTTTAATGTTTTTGACAGCTCAGTACGTAGTCGTTTTTTGGTATTTGGTCATTAAGAAAAGTTTTTCGCCTTGATTCAGTACAGATTATAATCAAAGGAAATTTGAATTTCAGTATTTGATTTTTTGTAACCGATTTCTGAATTAATTTGTTGGTTTTTCATCAGACGTATATACACTTCAAGTCTCAAGCAGAGTAGAGAAGTATTTTATCACAGTGGCCGCGCAGTGTTCGAGCACTAAAGGACGTACCTAGTGATCGGATACCAAAGGATTTCAATCATCCTCAGCAGATTAAGTGCTTGTTCTTCATTATTTGCTCTCCCAATGCAATTCTGGTTCTGATTACATATACCTTTGAGAAGGTTCATCTCTGCAGTAGCGTAGCCAGGATTTCATTAGGGGGATGGTTGATGGTTTCGTCAAATTATGACGATCTCATTTTAGCTTATAAGTTATTTGTTCATTTGTTTATGTTGCCATTGGGATTTATACTTTAAGAAAGTTAACGTAACATTTTATGAATCGCAATAAAGGGGGGGGAGTTTAACAAAAAATTAACCTAACAAAAAATATTATTTCATTTTGGAAAGAAAATATACTTGCTTAATTTATTTTTAATTATTACGTAAACAAACAGAAGTGCATAAGTGCATTGATTGTAAAAAATAATAAATATTCTACCAATGAGATAAATTATTTTAAAACTCGTTTAGATATATTTGCAATTTATTTATCAATTATACATAAATGAGTAGTTGATGACAAACATTTTGAAAGAGGTAATGACAATATAATGATCTGTTTGAGAAAGAGTTTCAATGCTTAAATCGTTGTTTTATATTTAACGTGTAGATAAATTAAACGCGAGCAGTTTAGTAGCCGAAGCATTTCTGTGTAGTTTAATTAACTCCAGTCTTGGTTGTGTGTCTCTTGACAATTCTTTATTTAGAGAGGCGCTTAGACGTCAAACCAACTGTCATGTGCAGAGTCCTATGACCCGCAGTCGCTTCTATATTAGACGACAACACTTTGTTTTAACGCAAACAAGGGTCTTGCTGCATATTTGTCAGAATGGTGCTTTATAAATGCGAATTTATAGAAAATACATAGAAGTTAAAATGTATTTATAGTTTGATTAAATATATCATTAGTCGGTTCCAGGACGTTTCGTCAAAAGACGATTCATCAACGGAGAGTTCGTGAATGACTATTCTAATAACGGATGATTCTTATGACCAATAATCTTAACCCTAAACCTAACCATAACCCTGAATTAAACGAATAGTCCTTGACGAACAGTCCGTTGACGAATCGTCTTTTGACGAAACGTCCACATACGCATTAGTCGGCATAAAGAAGACATTAGGGTAATTCTTATATACTAAGATAAAACAAAATTTTCAGATTTTTTGAGTTATGCGATAGCTATGTCTGAAAATGTGCAACGAAAATCTGATTTCAGACGCTGTGATATTATTGCATTTATCATCTTCATTTCGCCCGCAGTAAAGCAATCAGAAATAAAAGCGAATAAAGTTTAGATTTTATTGAGGCTAATAAATTTGCAGCGAGTTTAGTGGAGCGATAACTCTCCGTATCATTTTAGTTGTTAGATACAGTAGTAAAATGTCCGAAATTGCAATATATCGCACACGGGTACATATAAGTTGAGAATAAATGAGAATTTATATCAAGACTCGTTAAGAAATATGAAGTAACTAGAAAGAGAAGAAATCGGTTTAAAGAAATTATAGTATGGAACAGTAATGACTATTTTTATCGAAGTGGTTTACACAATTTAATACCAGAATCTTAAAGAATCATATTTGATACCTATTTATATGGTCTGCAGTATTCACAAAAATTCAAATATAAATACTATAAGCCTATTAGTTTAGAATTTAAATTAAATTAAAATAACACGTTTAGTAACTTTATTAATTAAAATTTAATATAGACTTATAAACTTTAGTTAACTCTTAACTTATTCATTATATTAACCTAGTAGCATATCAAATGCAATA
>JAQIXG010004525.1:0-12774 GCA_034700105.1 Oconnorella tubifera
TATTTTGACCTTAAGCTATTTTGGGCATTCGCTATTTTGTCCTGCGCTATTTTGACCCTGCGCTATTTTGACCCTGCTCTATTGTGGCCGCGCTATTTTGACCTGCGCTATTTTGACACTGCACTCATTAATATTAATGCAACCGTTTTCTAAGAAGACTTAATAAATGCATTTGTTAATGCGTTGGTTAAGTACGATGATATAATTGCATTATCGTTCACAGTTTTGATCAACGTTTGATTGATGAGATTGCGTCTGCGCGATTTAACGCAAAGACATTTTTAATATTGTAGCTATTGCATTCTCCGCTTCCATTATCTTTAGGTAGTAATTACTGTTAGTTTAAGATTATTGCTTACATAATTTGTTATTGTTCTTATATGTTTTAAAATGCATAATGTTGTGATGCTTTTACAAATCATAGCTTTACTGTGTTCTTTATTTATAAATTGGATTCGGAGGGGGGGGGCCTACTCGTCTTTGTTTACACTAACCCTTATAGATTGTATCATATATAATAACTGAAGAATAAATATATCATTTCATATTTGGTGCTTTGTTTTTTACTTTCAAATTTTTCAGTTATATTTTTATTCATACTATAATATTATTAAAGTTTTCTGGAATATTATGCAATTAATAATGTTTATTACATGTCTTTTTGCGCTGAAATTTAAAAGTAATGTTGCACATTTTTCAATATATAAATTGTAATAAATCAACGTAGTCATCATGTCTATGTATTACTAAATAACAATCACACAGTATTGTCAACGACGGATATCACAATGCTTTAGTTTTCTATGTTAAGAAATTTCTGATTTAAATTCTTATTAAATTTATTTAGAAATTAATATACAAATATTTATAAAAATTATTGTTATTTATATTGAATACGGAACACTTAAATGGTCTACTGTACAAAATATGTACTATAGTTGTATAAAGTTTATAACTTTATTGCCTTTTTGTCGTCTTTATGAATAGGCTTCCAGAAAGCATATTGACTTAGTTTAAAATGTTCCAACGATCTCACGATAGAACTTCCACTTTTGCTGCTTAAAAGAATACTTTAGAATCACGTCAAATATTTAAATAATACTTTTTAATAATATCAAATATTGACAAATCATATATGACACGAGTGAGATTAAGTTTAGTTTGTATCAAAGAATTATTTGATTTGAATTTTTGCCAAAATAAATAAAAAGGTTTATGACAATAGTGCAGAATTATAAAATATGCAAATGCATACAAATGTGAATATTTTCTTACTGTTGCCTTAAGGCTATTAAATTTCGTTATTATGCATAGGTCTACTATGATAATATTCAGCCTGGTATACTATAACAGCAGGCACGCTTGACTGGTCGCTAGTTTTAGACTTAATTATTGACATTCTCCTTAAATACAATTACATTTAAAATATATATTTGAAAATATTGCTCGGTTTGGTTTTAAAAATGGACAATAAGATTGCAGAATGTTACATCACTTAATTGAGTTTACATAAAAAGCGTGAGAATATCTTGTCATTGGAGTATTGATGATTGTATACAACAAAACCTTGAGATATCAGCAGCTGGCTTATTGGCCATTAAATCTGATTTTTTTAAAGATTGATGACAAGTGAACCTGTGAAATAGCAAAATATTAGTGAATGCAATTTTACTGCAGCAAGTGTAGCAAGTGCAGCTTGCTACACTTTCTACACTTGCTGAAAACTATGTCTTTGTCATAGTTTCAGTTTTTATATTTATATTTTAGTATATTTTTCTTTCTGAAACAGTTTAATTTTTTTTTACTGTTTACTGAGAAATTTTGCATTTAAAAATCTATTAAAAACATATGGCAGGTTAATATGGAATAAAAATCGTGTTTAGATGCACTCAAATAATTCTGTTTGTTTTGCATTATATAATAGTTGTGCAAATTTGAAGATTTACAGAGATTGCTGATATAAAATTGCAAAACTTTCTATTATAAAGGTGTTTTTGTCATGACAAACAGTCAAATGATACTGTTTTAGCTAACTTGATCAAAGGCGATTTACTTTATTACTTTGAATCATATTTCTTCTCACTCTATGCCTAAACGTTTAAGAAATTTACATATTTGGCCAAAGAATTAGGCTAAAAGCTGAAGAAATATAATTAAAATGACTAAAATAAAACTAATAACATTTGAAATGGCAATTAGCCAAAGTATTAGCAATAAATATGGGCCTAGTTTCACATAATGCAAATAATGACTAATTTGAAGGTTATGGTAATAAATCAAGAAATATTAATAATATTTATTTTATACCAATTGACAGTTCCAATTGATTTACATCAAACTCGTGAGAAAAAGATTACTAATAAAGATATTGTTCGGTATTATCAAAATACAATGAAACTAATGAATAAAAACCAATTATTTTAATCCATAGAATAAGTAAATTTGAAAAATTTAACTATTAATTAAATCTTTATTCTAATAATGAGTGTGCAAACACGAAGTCATTTTATTTTTTTGATTTGTTATTGATTTTTTTTTAATCCGAATCATTACTAGTTTTTTTTAGTTTACAATTAATGTCGTGTTTCTTATTGCTATTGCTGTAAAACATTAGTAAATAAATTGAAATCGCTATTGTATATTTAAATTCTATTATTTTATTAATTATATAATTATATTAGCTAATAATTAAATTAGTAGTTTTCACTGATTATTTAACACGGTATATTATCGTTTTAATATTATATTACTAACTGTAATCAACATACTGAATAAGTTACTTTTGTTTTCGTTATAAATTAACGCAGAAAAAACGAGACATTATTAAAATCAACACTTGTTTGCATTATATTGTAATTTTCTCTATAACAAACAAATAATCCTATACTAAAAAAAAAACCATCGAAGAGTCATAATAAATATAAATCTTTCAAATACTAAATACTTTTTCAGAGACATTCTCAACTAACATCAATACTTTTTTCTAACAACATCAATCTATCAAACACTAAAGTCATACCTCATTACTATGCCCTGAATAATTATACATCATTTCTAAAAGCATTCGTCATAAAACAACCTAATGTTTCTTAAGATGATTCCTCGATGTCTTACTATCCATGTCGACTAAATGCTGCGCCCGCGACATATTACGCCACGACTCAATAATACACAACAGCGGTACAACAATCCAGAAACTATTCAGGAAAACAAAGTAAAACCAGAAGTAAAGAGGATGGCCCATAGGTCCGTGACGGAATCCTTCCTTGTACGCCGTAGCAAAGTAGAGGACATCGCCGTAAAGTTGGAACAAACTGAGGATGAGCTGAGTGACGTAGCGATGGGAGGAATTGGCAAGAAATGCGTAAGTGGCAAGAAGAGCGAGTGGGCCGTCGATGAATGCCGTTATAGTTTCCATACAAACGGTAAAGGTGTCACCACTGAGGAAAATAATATAAAAGATGGAAAGGATATTATTGAGCTTATGAAAATCATTGATTTGTTATTTAAATAATAAATTATTTTCATTTTATGCTTATAAATATATAATTAATATTTATTGTTTAATATATAAATATTCTTGTTAGAATTACTATCAACACGTTTAATCAACACTGTACATTGATAATAAAATGAGCTTTAAATCAGATTGTGGGTGTTATAAATATTTAAAATTTATACTAATATTACAAACATAATTAGATTCAGTTATGGAATCACTTATTTTTTCAATATCGGATGTTTATACTGAATCAACTAAATAGATTTATAGAATATACTGGAATGTTAAATTAAGACAAAAATGATAAGTTTTACAATGGATAACATACGTGATATATCTACTGTCACCTTTGCCATACTCTTTCCCTGAAATGAATAAAATAAATTCTTACTTGCTCATTTAAAAATTCAATCATAAATCCTAACAACCTTTAACTTTAAAAAATATATATTCGTTAATTATATATTATTAATAAATATTATATATTTCGCAAATATTCAATTATTATATATAATTAATATATATTCGCAAATATTCGTTAGAGATAAGAATAAACTTCAAGATATATTATGTATATATAAATTTAATTTACGTAATACACACGTTAACGTTTATATACGTTTATTTATTTTTTTTATACTTAATTGTGAATATTATTTCTTCAAAAAATTCTTTATTCTGCTTGTAACTGATAAAACTATCAAAATTAATGGATCGTACAATACAGATTTTGATTAATTTATTACAATAACATAAACGATAAAACTTCGCTTCAATTGCTCACATAATTCAGCCAGAAATGTTTTCTCTCCCTTCAGTTTGTTGTGATACACTGAGAAATAACCTTCCAAAATGATGTGAATCAGTCCGCACATGAAGAACCAACTGATCTTAAACTTCAGCAGAAAGCGTCCTTTCAGATGTTGCTGAAAGGCCATGATGACCCAAAGTAACACCAGGCAGACCCCTAGTGCACCAAAAAACAAGCCAAGCAACTCTTCGACACCTTTAGCGTTGGGTACATAGCCATCAAGTTTAAGATCTTTAGGGTAGTAGGGATGAGGGGCAGCCTTTGATGCCATTGTAACAAAAGTGACAGAACTTTTCTATATTAAAATAAAGTGTTCGATATTTAGTTAAAGTGCAAAATGACATATATAAATTGAATCTGTTTATTTAAGCAATGATAGGACATAGAAATGAATCTAAAATGGGACGTGGAAGGGGGAAGACGCTGAAACGTAAAATGCCGTAATATTTTATTTCTTTTACTAATAATTATTACAATATACATTTACAATATACATTAATATACATTTAATAGCACTTATTACAAAATTTAACACTCATAATCAATTCACAAGGCTACTATATTCTACTATATTACAGCTGTAATAATAACCTTAAATTATTAAACCATAATATACGTAATTTATAATAGATATAAGTTAACTAACATTAGAAAGGTTAATATACAAACGGCGTTAAAACAAATTATTGCATATTATGCAGCTACAAGTTCAAATGATTAATACTAATAAATTACTGAACTTTAAGACAATCTAATCTGACAAAATTATAATTTGATCAAATTAGCCTATTATGTATATATACTCCCAGGTTCTATTATAGATAAAAAAAACAGTAATACGACTAATACAAAGCGTAACCTATATAATTTTATGAGCTGATTTCTCGGCTGATTCGCAGTGCCAATTATAACGCTGCTTTTTAGGCTTCACGTAAAACACGCGCTTGTTACGCCAATGCCAATCTAACCGCTATTATCTCAATGCGTATTTAATACTAGTTTGGAAAAATTTAAATTTAGCGTAGTCATTTTTATATTAATTGACAATTGTTACGGCGCAATGATTGCATAAGATATGGAAAAATAATCCACTGCTAACATCGGATAGACAGAATTATTTAAAGGATCTTTAGCTCCTTTTATTTCAAATATTGAAATAGGCTTGTTTCAATTTTGAGATAACATCAAGCCACTGCTTCAGGAGCGTAATTAAAATGGTGCAAATTCTTATACAATGCAAACAGTAGTTACAGTACGTATATTTTTTGAAAATTATAAGATTTTGATTTAGCAGTTACTGAATATAATTATAACTTATTTATTTGTATGTGTTTGATAAGATATTTTCATAATGAAATAGAGTACAATTGATGAATGCGCCATGGCAATCAACTCTTAGTAGGTGTATTATACTCATCTTTTTCAGATTTTATTGCAAACAATTATTATAGTCTGTGATCTATAATATACTAGATAAAACAAGTTAGTTAAATGTAAGTAAAAGAACCTTAAAATTCAGAAAAGTACATAAAAAACCTAATACTTAAGACATACATGTCCAGTAGGAGTCCGTTTATAAGTACCTGTATAAAATTGTGCTTAATTATTAATTATGAAGGACATAAAAGTTTAAAATATGCATAAAGAGTACACAAAAGTAGATACGTAAAAATAATTAGATATAAAAAATTTAAAGTGAATGAAAAAATTGTAAAAGTATGCATACATTACAAGTAAGCTTATATCAAAACTCTATGGAAACACTTTGTCCAGTATTTTTCAGTTTTTGGAATTTTGATTTTTTTAAATAATTATTATCTATAGTTGACTTTTCATTGATTAAATAGAGAAACTTAATAATTGCTAGATTTTTAGATTACTGAATTGCTCGAGGAGTAATAGTTTGCATGAGAGCGTAATATTAAATTTATTAAATAGCATATACACTGTAACTTCATTAAAAAAGAATCCATTATATATATTATTGTTATAATTTTCGTCTTAAAGGCAAAAAATACTATCGAAAATGCTATTATGGGTCTTTTGTATAAATTCTAATATTAAATATTATACATTCTTAATCGTTTTAATTCTTGGAAACAGAATAACGAAACAACGAGTTCAATCTCTTCGAATTGTTGTTGCTAAGTTTCAAATTTACAAATAAATATTAAATATATTAAAAACACAAAAAATGCAACATCGAACATGTATAATTATAGGCAATAGATGGAAGTTGTATTTAATACAGGCTAAAGCGGACAAAATAGATTACTAATGTCAATCAACACAATAGTATTTACTTCAAAATCTACTATTAACAAGAATTAAGTATGAAAATAAAATCATAATCACAAATAATACGCATCATTAAAAAGTTACAAACAGTTCTCTACTAAAACTTTTAAATAGCTTAACAATTTTTTAATTAGCAATGTATTAGAAATAACGCGAGATAATAATAATTATCTTGCAACTATTGAGATTGCTAGTCTAGATATTATCAAAGATAACGGAATTTGTTAAAAAATTACAACAAAATTGAATAAATCGAAATTAAAGTTTTTTCTAGACATTGAAAAACAAACTAAAAGTTAAATCCTGTATATTTTTTTATATTATTAAACAGAATTTCACACTTACATGGTGATTGAATTATTGTTGATATCTGAATTATTTACACAATCATAAACTGCAGCATTAATAATGCAAAGTTATTCATATAAACTGCAACATTATTAATGCTGCAGTTTATATGAATAACTTTGCATTTTATAGATCTACCCAACTACATTATACTGCATCTTACTTATATATTCTTAAATATATATGCACTTATTGGTCACATATACTAAGCATTACCTTAATACAAAAAATATTACAACAACTAGAATTCATATTATGAAATAATGCAACATTCAGCCTACAGGAATAACCCTAAATAAAGCCCGATAGAGGTTGATGTTTCACTAAGGACGCTTCTTCTTTCTTGGTTTTATGTCTGGCAACTTTGGCGATTGATATCTTTTGATTATATCGACCAAGAAATGAACCGTCTTCGCAATATTTTGCTTCTTCATTAGAACCGATACTTTCTACAGGTTTGCTAACGAGGCTTTCACTGATTGTCGAACAGAAGTTTTGTCTTATGTAGTATTTTGTATCATCGCCACTGAAATTTTGTATCATACTGTTTTATGAGAAGTATATTGAGAATGTTCATTTTATTTTAATGCTGATTGATTGATAGTTCTCTAACGTTACTTTTTCAATTGAAAAAACAATTTAGTGATGATAATATAGTTAAATGAAAATGTTACATTAGCACAAAACGGATGCTCATGTAACATTGAAAGATAATTTAACATTAATGGAAAGAGTTGCATGTTGCTTATCGTCGCATCAAAGTAAATTTTTTTATTTATTGACAGCTAATTATTCAAGTCACAACTAACTAATCTATTCTAAAATTATTTTTGTATTTTATTTCATTTTTTCAAGTGAAAAAATCACTCAAATTAACAGTAATGTAAATTCATATGCAAAAAAAATTCGCACAAATATTTATGTTAATTGGATTTCTAGAAAATTAACAAATATTAGAGTAATGTTAATAATATTATAAAAAAATGTGCAGTTAATTGTAGACTGCAGTAATGAAGTCGCATACAATTATAGAATCTATTGTCATTCTACAATACGACAACAACAATAGTTATTAGTTTCATAATATTTTATATCACACAGCTTGTAATCATATAAATTAACAAATTTACCTCTTTTTGTTATATTCTCCAAATCCCACATCATCTTTTCTTCTTTGTCTGTGACCGCGCAACGTTTCAATTTCATGAACTTTGAAAAAGCAAAAGTTTTGTAATGAAATTTACAAGTTTATCACATTGCAATTGTTGTAGGCTAAAAGTTTAATCTGTTGCAACTAGTCTAGATGAATATTAAATATAACTTGAAGATAGTGATAGTTTTACATGCAAAACTTATTTTTGGAATTAATGTTGTTGTAATAATGACCCTGAGACATAAAAACAGAAAAAATCAAAAGATCAATAGCAACATTGCTTTATCGTTATTGTTAAGGATGATAAAATTTAATTAACAAAGATTATGAAACATTACAATTTCAGTTTTTACATTTATAGCAATTATAAAATAAAAATCTAAGGTACCTCATCAAATAAACCTTGATTATTATGTAGTTTAAACAGAACATAAAAATAAAAAGAAAGTATAATTTAATTTTTTTTTAGTTCTGTAGCTATTTATTACATTTAATATATTAGATAACATTAACTGATTCATTCTTCTAATTTTAACTTTTATAATTACAAAATATTGCATATACCTCTGTAGTTGTTACTAAGTTTAAGTTTGATAAGAACAAACAAAGCTGCTCCACCAATGATCATAACAACGATGATAAACATCAGTCCACCAAACCAACCAGCCACTGCTGCGCTGCGTGCAGCATCTGCACATTTCACAAACCATTAGAATTACGGTATGTGGACGTTTCGTCAAAGGATGATTCTTTAATGGACTGTTCGTCAAGGATATTCATAAGGTTTAGGGTTAAGTTTAGGGTTAGGTTTTAGGGTTAGGGAGAAGGTTAGGGTTATGGTTAGGGGTTATAAGAATTGTCTGTTATAAAAAGTTTTTGATGAATCATCCTCTGATGAATTGTCCTTTGACGACTCGTCCTCTGACGAATCGTCAATTGACGAATCGTCCTAGAACCAGAATTACAATCTGTAAAATTATATGTAATCTGTGTTGAATGTTTTTTGTTAATTTTGTGACAATATCTCAACTTTGTACTTGCCTGTACTGAATCCAACCATGGTACCCTTGCAAACTGATCGAGTTTCATGCAGTTCATCCGTTACAGCAATTACGCAAAACTCGTACGTAGTTCCTGTCTCTAGATTCGAAACAATGAACCAATTTTTTACATCTTCTACTGCAGTTCTGTTCCAATCATCCAAAGTTCCTGAAATAATTGTATATATTATACAGTATTCGTTTCTATGCAGAATAAGAGTACGGTATTTAAGTAAATAACTTGAAATTGTATTTTTTGTTTTTACAAGAAAAAGATTGGATAAATTAAAAGTAAGACTCAATCAAACTGCCGTTAAGTGCTTTTATATAACTATTATTTATACACATAAGTATTTATACACATTATTAAAACATTATTATTTATACGCATAGTTATTTATTATTATCATTGTTATTTACTCGTTAATATTTAAACGCTTTATTATTTATACGCATATAATGATGAAATGCTTCATTAAAAGTTGCATTAAAAACAGATTTTATCATTAAAGTGCCTAATTCTAAAATTCTTAGCATTGTATGTTGAATAAATATACAAATTATCCTGAAACCTGAAACGCGGTACTCAACATAGAAGCTATGTCCAGGATTTGTGTTGTCATCTGTATTCAGTGTCAGCCAAGAAACATTGACATATTTTTCATTCTTATTCTCAATAACTATAATCTCAGAAATGATGGGTGCATCAGGATCTTAAATTAACAAAAAATGTCTAAAATTAGGAATTATGAAAATTCATTAATAGTTCCTAAGAAAATATAACATTGTACAGTAAAATAACACAGTATGAAAAATCGCAAAAATTCTATTGAATAATGTCACCTAATGATCTGCAGATTACATTTTCAATTCACTAGATATTTGTCAAGAAACATCAAATAATCTGCAACAATAATACCTTCAGGTCTAACTTACCTTATTGCATAAACCTCTAAAATTTTAAGATGAAAAAATTAAGCACAAATATAATATAAATTATCAGATACATATAAAAATTATTGATCTGATAAAATTTAACCAGGTTATACTGAAAAATCTGATTGTATTGCACCAGTACAGATCCACTTCGTTTTGTTATTTGGTGACTAGCTTTAATAAAGTTGATAAAACAATCAACAATAACTAACAATACTTTCAAAAAGTTTTGATGACTGTATCTGTAAACTGCATTGACATGAATTAATTGATTACCGGTATATTTTTAAAGCATATCCTCTCAATACTTTGATTTATTTATAAACTGATAAATGTATATTAAGGAAAATGCAGGTTACTTGCATCTGATTTATAAAAAAAAGACCTACATGATAAAGGAAGAGTCCTGGCGTTGATGATACTTGGCTCGCCCCGTCCCACCACAGTTGTCGCCCAGACGTATAAATAATAATGAGAATCACTCTTGAGACCAATGAATTTATGAACAGCTAGTGTAGGATTGGAAGAAATCGTATCATTTATTCTACTGATTGCAGGGGGTGCTGCAACAATAATCGATTGTATAAAACGAAATATAAACAAACATTGTTGATTGAAGTAAAATAAAGGATGTATTATGTAAATTTATTATCTAAAGTTGCAAAACAGTAAAAAGCTTACATAAACGCAGAAAATTTATAGTTCATAGCATTACTGCTTCACCTAAATAAATAAGAACTAACCATATGATGTAAACAATTAAGCATTTTGTTAATTGTTTACATTCTGTCAACCAAATTTTTATTTGCAATATTTGTTTAAAATATTGTTATTTGAAAAACAATTCAGTATTAAAATAAATTTATTAAGCAAAGAAACAAACATCGCAAAATAAATAACTAACTAAACAAATTATTTAACAAATAAATTATTGAATAATTTAATAATTAAAGATTAAACCTTCACGATATGAACACACATATCCTGTTAATATTCCATTATGTTGCTCTGGAAGATTCCATTGAATTTTAAAATGAAATGATCCTCGTTCAATTATTCTTAAGTTCTGAACCGGACCAGGCACTACATAAAACAGTACTTTTCTGTGTACAGAATTATAAAATACTAATGTAAGACTATAAATTTAGAGTCTTATAGCTTTTTATAAAACTGTAGCATTTAAACATGTTATCTTATAACATAGCAACAATATAAAACATAACAACATTAAACATAATATTTTTTATATACATAGAAACATAAAAACAAATTGACTAATTAGTTTTTTTACTGAAAGTCATTCAGCTAAAGTAATTATCAACTCAAACCTCCCTCTGGTGTTTCAAATGAGATGACATTACTTAAATTGCCAAAATGCGCGCCATTCATAATGCGTATGCCAGCTGAAATGTTAGAAAAAGGCCACAGTTTATGAGTCCATCCCGATGTAGATGATACTGTCACTGTTTGTTTCTTTGAAACTACGGACATATTTCCAATCCTTATAATAGGACAAGGATCCCAAGGCTCTACAATAATGTTTTCCACACGAAACTTGTCCGGAAAACCGATTTTCCAGAATTTTATCTAAACAGAGCGATATCAGAGAAATCTTTCAAAACTGCGCACAAAAATTTATAAAGGTCCCGTGTAGAGAAAAAATTTAGTCAAGAATAAATATAGTATAATGATGTTACAGTGATTAGAAAGCAACCAAAAAAACACAAATCTTTTTAGCTCAATAATTTTATAAGCTTCAAATTATAAAAATAGATATTAAGATCATTATTATAATAATTATTGATGTTATAAATATCTTGATTTATTTATTGTTTTTAAAGACTTTTAAAACAATATGTTTAACAGTAATTGATATTATTAGTGTTATTAAACGCTGAACATTAACTTCAAGGTTAAACTTTTAGTAAAAACAAAGTTTAACAAACAAAATGTATTAAATCAAATTTAAAATTGTTTATTTTACGGTAAAAATTTAAATTTATATTAATTAAAGCGAAAATATGCATCATGCATCATTTTACAGTAAAAACAAACTTAGATATCTAACATAAGCTTAGAAAACTTGATAAAGACAACATGAATGCAACCTGATAGCCAACAAAGGATCCCCTAATTCGCTTAGTACTTTCATCTATAGGATCCCATAAAAACTGTGCACTTGAACTATTCAGTGAAGAATTGTTGAGTTTAAACTTTGTGGGAATATCCAAGGGATCTCGCAAAAAAATAAAACTCGGAAAATTTAAATTTAAAGTACAAATCGTTTATAAAGTAAGCGATTAAAAAGTACAGTGATTTGTATAAAACATCAAACATTAAATACTTAGTAAGATTAAAGTCTTTAAGCAATTAACTGAAAGCATGTCATTGCTAGTTACTCTATTTCTCAGTATCTATCTCATCTTTCGTATTCTTTATTTGTACTGTTTCTATTCAAATATTGATGTATTTATTTTGATTAACTTGACAGAGTTTTTTTGATTTTTTGCCGATGTTAAATACATATTAATATTCTTTAGTTGTCAAATAAATATATATCATGTCTACATATACTTAGAATTTTTAATTTTTTTTGTATGTTGCATTTTTTCGTTTTTCGCTGATATTTAATCTTTGAAATATGTTGTGTTGAATATTAATCGCACTCTCATTAATTGAGTTGTAA
>JAQIXG010004526.1:0-12774 GCA_034700105.1 Oconnorella tubifera
TAGCCGACAAAATTAAAGCAAAATTAGCATTCCAACTTATACTAAATTATCTCATCATAACTTATACTCGATTATCACATTACTAACGGATGTAACAATAAGAATCTAAAGTAATCTAAAGTAAATAAAATAAATTCAAGGCTATTCATTTTTGAAGCTAATTATCAAGCATTTGTGTACACATCTTTACATGTGTCAAATAATTCAATATAGCCATATAATAATAATAAACGAATGTTATATTCATTTTGATTCATTTTGACAGTTGAATACTCACTAAACATTTAAATATTTTGAAATCGCTTGAAGCACTACGAGAAAATCATACTAACACATGCGATGCATACTGTTAGCTCAATTCAACATAGACATTCTCCGGGACTCCTAGTATGGATGAGACAACGTCCGATGCATTGTCTGCGTTTGTCGTTGATGACGTGTTTGTATTGTCGTCACGTTTGCGTCAAATCTTCGCAGCTTACGGCGAATTGTCACCGAAGATTGGTTCATTTATGCAGCTTACTGTCGGGCGCTTGCATCATCAGACCTTCAGTTCACGGTCATGGACCGGACATGGCATTAATAACGTCCTGTGTCCATCTCGTGCATCAACACAACGACGTCGAAAGGCAATGTTGATACTATAGGAAAGCACGGTTTTGTTCGCGTTCGAAATTTATGAAGAAAATGAAGCGTGAAGGATGGAATACTTAGGCCTACTTAAATAAATAAAGTTTTTTTTTAAATTTTTGGATCCTTTACAAGCTTTATCTATTAATTTGTCTAAAATATATATATGGCGTTGTTGAGTAAAGATCTTCAGTTAGTGGCTGAATCGTTGATCGTCTTGCCAGAAATTTAATAAGTAATTTCAATAAGCCCGTATACAATTATCTACATAATAATAATATTATTAACATTTTTTGTTATGTAATATTACGAAAACACGATGATAAATTTAAACTTAGCCATTATAACAACAGCGCCTGAAAAGCTAAAAAAGCGAATGCAATTTTCCGATTGACTTTTTATTCAACTGAAAGTGGTCTAAGTGGATAACGACATTTGTCGCTAGAAATGCGACGACTAAGTTGTACTATTAGCACTGGTCATTTAACGTACTTGTCTCTGTAATCTGATTGGGTTATAAGAATATTTCACGTCCAAGCACCCTCGCTGTTTTCACATATTATACAGATGCAGTTCTCTTTTGTTCGTATTAGTTTTATTCGTATTAGTGATAACATTAGTTAGACTGCAACTTTCGCAAAAGCAACCGAAATTTTTGATAAAATCTTTGTTAGTCATTTGCGACAATAACAATTACTTTATCGCTATGTGTAACGATTGAATATAAAGAGTACAGTTATTCCGGAAATTATTGGTTTAGATTTGCTGAAAAATAGGAATTTTAATCCAATTTTTAAAATTTGATAAACTGTTTTAAAATGTTTATAAAACACAAATTAAAAAAATCAAATCAAATAAAAATCAGACTGTTAAGTACTGAAATCTTAAATATAAATGCTGCAGTCTAAATATCGTTATAGCAAAGTTAGTGGATACAAATTTAATTTTAAAAGTATCTTTACATAATATTAACTATTGAAAGGATTGTATTATCTTGAAATTATTACAAAAATAAGATCCCTATATATCGAGTTTTAAACTAGAAAAAAGTAACAGATTCATAGCTACTGAATTGGCTTCAATATATATGCTTCATAGTTACAATCAACAAACAAAAAATATAATTCATTGCAGTTCGATAAAATAACGTTTTCAAAATGAAGTTTATCGTAAAATTGGATAAACGAATTTTACCATCGTTAGCGCTAAAAGAAATGAGTCAATCGTCTGCTCTTTCACGCGCGAAGTTGAAAACGAATTCAGATTGATTTGTCGCACGATTCATCGATAGTTTTACTCAGTTGTTAAGAGCTTTCTGCGGCTTCATCAACAGCAGTCATGATTACGATTCGCAAATCATCGAAAGTTTATTTGATCGAAGTTGCGTTGATATTTAAGGGCTTCTACTGTGTAAATAACGCAAAGCTGCGATAGAGAAAAATATGCTATTAGCAAATGTTCAAAATTGGTAGCGAACGTACTTTAAGTTTATTCTATTTAAGAATTGAATCTGTTGAAACGTGAAGAAAGAATCTTTGGTGAAGCAGCAATATTTTAAATTTAAAGTTTAATAGCTTTTTAGCAAGAAATAAGTAGTCACTGTTAATATAGAGGACTTGAGTAATTGACTTTTTTCATTGCAGTACAGCATTTTATTCATTAATTTAATTCTTGTTTAATAAAGAATTTGTGTGAGTTATCCAGTTATTCAGCAAGACATCAATTACTAGTACAGTATATAATGAAGGGATATCTTGTAATATAATCTATAAATAATATACCATCAAGTTTTCATGAACTTTCATCATGTTGATTCTAGGCTTATTGTTATTTTCTGGAGTGAGGCTGACAACAACATTAGGTATGTATAAATGATTTTGGTAACTTGGTTTTATTGCTATGAATTGTCACAGTAGTTCTTTAATAGAATTAATTCTAAATGAATAATCTTAGAAATCCTGAAACCAACAAGTCAGTCATTATACACAAAAATTGTATTAAGGCTTAAAATACTGTCGGTCTCATATTGAAGGCATACGCCTGCAGCGTATGTACTTTTATATTAAGGAACGATTTAATACCGCAGCGTTTGCGTACGTGATGTAATTAAGGTATACTAACAAACGCAGATTCTTCGCAATTTTATGATACAACGATAAAATGTTCCTTTTTATTGCGTTCAATTGAGCAATTTGCTAAAATTTCAGTGGAAAACTTTAGTTTGTAACTGAAAGCTTTACGATGAATGTTTCCTTGTCCACGTCTATTTGCTATGTGCCTGAATCGTGTGTTTTTTCCAGACTGAGTGCAGTAGAACCTATAAAACTTTTTTTTTAATTTAGACATTTGTGAGTAAACGCATCGGTTGAATGTTTTGAAAAAATATGTGCTTATAAATTATAAACTAAGAGTCTTTTACTTAGCATACAAGTTACAAGCAAAATCCAAATTCAAAGCAAAGCCGGGTAATAAAATGCAAAGTGTCACATTCTAGTAGAGAAAATGTATTTTATGGAACAGAAAAATAGATCTTTCTACAAATAAGTGAAAATAGATCCCTAGCTATATATACTATAATGACTGATATTTTGTCATTTTATCTTGTCAAAAACCTCTCAACTCATTTAAAAAAATTTGATATGAAATAGCTAAAAATCATACATTGGAATGTGTGTTGCATTGTCATTCATGCAATCATTGCATTAATATTATCATTGCGACGATGTTTTCATTGATCAACTATCATAATGAACGGACGATGATGCAAACTTTCTTCTTTGTTATTTCCCGTCATCGTTATCTTTCGGTTTCTTATGTTGATGATGAATAACACACAAGGTCAGTGTATGCTACAGAAATTAATGACCAAGTGAACATCAATTCGACCCGATTCGAGCTCGCGCGACCTTACTAAAGTCAATCATTGGTGATAGCGAGACAGAATTTTCATGAAAGTCGCATGAAAATTAAGCGTGATCAAATGTCAAGTTGGTGTATTAAGAGCATAGTTCAATAGTACATGTTTAAAATCTAAAAAAACAGGTATATTTTGTCAATTTCTGCAATTTTGTCATTTTAAAATTCATTTAAATAATATCAATTGACACACAATCGTGGTTTGATTAAAATCATTGAACGTCTTTAAATCTTTATTTCTTTTATTGATGGCAAATCAGTCAATTTATACTTTAATTTAGTTATCATGTTTATTACGAAATTAAAAACAGAAAACTGACGAAATTACTTTGACATCAAAAACTTCTCTATATCATAACTTTAATTTTTTACAAATATTAAATTCGCAAAACTTTGTTTATATTTGTTAAATTTACCGACTTGATTAAATACGATTACATCTAAAATGGTCAAATTAAATAACGTTTGAATTGAGGTCGATATATAATTCATATATTGTCAAAACCAATTCAAGTAGAATTACTTATCCAGCACAATATTTCCAGTTGAACTGCGTGAATCTTAAAAGTCGCATCGTTCTAGATCTTTACATAGATACTGTATAAGGTCCCTAACTTGAGTGCAAGTGGATTCAATTAGTCCTTGGTCTTTTTACTTCAGCTTCTGAATCTCACAATTAGTTTATCGGGCTGAGGCTCTCTCCCTTGAGACTGACTTCTCAAGATATCGATCATGAACGCTATTGTAAAAGTCTTTTCTCCTTCAAAGAACACCAAGACAGATGCAGTAGCAAGAAGAAAGTCTGATAGCCTTTTACTTGTACCACGCATGCGTTCTTTTGAAAACTTTTATTTTAGATCAGTGGCAGATACTTTAAAAGTATATTAGGCTGTGTAGCCTATACATAAGCGAATTGCAAATTATATGTGGATTATACCGAGTAGTACTAGTAAATTTTAAAGTATGTGATTTACTAAAAAATCCATTTTTGAATAATTTTGATTTTTTTCAAATATTCTATCACATAACTGTAACTTAAAATAGACAGTGTATTGATTTCATTCTGCAATGTTTACATTTTACTTGCTTTAGCATCGCGTTGTTTTTTTCCGAACGACTGGCAAGGAGATTGGTTTGAGAATCAAGTGGGTAACGTTAGAATTACGTCGACAGTCATTGGTCGAAAGGGAACATGCGTTGAACACAGAAGAGAATTCTTTTTATTGGAAAATATTGAACAGGGTTGTCACCTTTGTCTGCTGATTCAACGTCGCCATGTCAATGTACTTCAATATAAAGAAAGTTGGTTACGTAATTTGTTAATCGTATTACTGTAATAATTACAACGCGTTAAGAGTTGAAAACAATTATGAAACATTTTCAAACAACAATGTATGTTTATAACGTATATAAAAATTATGTGTATATACGTGAACATTTGTATGGAAGTGTGTATGTATGCAATATATTTAAACTAGTTTGAATTTTAAAGAACAATGTCTTTTTATCAAGTGATAATTTAAATAGGCGCATAGTGCATATATAACTGTTTCAACGAACTTAGCAAATAAGAGGCGTTCGCAAAGTCAAAAAGTGTTTACTTTAAAATGTCTAATAACTAACAAATTATGCAAATGTTCTACTAAAATACTCTCAATATTACACTTTGTTGCTCTAACGTGTTCGCCGCCAATTTCTGAAAAAAGACTTGTATCATTTTAAGCCTAAAGTCGATGGGCTATATTTGCGGCTTGTGATCTCATAATGTATCATCTTAGCTGATCGAATGCGATTATTTCTTGATAGGTTTTTGTGTCGGCCAGGATTCATTGCATCAAGTCTGTTCATCCATTCATGCTGACAATCTTCAGCATACGCTCATTCGTAGTAAGTGTCAACGCTATATTATAGAAATAGAATTATAATAATCTCTAGATTTGTTTAATTCACCAAACAAATGACATTTATAATAAAATAACATTAAACTAAATTTAAATAATAAACCAAACAATACATCCATTACTAACATGCCATATGTTAGAAAGTTGATTAAGTTATGTACATTTTGTATGAAGGAATTATTAACTTTCTGTTGTTGAAACCGTAGAGTAAATTTAATATTATTGAACAATGGTTTAATCATAAGAAATAAAACAATTCTGTCCATAAACGTATAATCAGATGTCTAATTAATTGAGTTTTTATTGCATAAAAGCTATAAACAAAAGATAAAAATGATAATTTAACGCTTTCTAAAGTAAATTCAATTTTACATTTTTATAATTTCATGCCAATTTCATTGATGAATTTTCGATTGAAAAAAAGTTATTGTCTAGTCTCTTCATTATTTGAACTATAATTGTTTTAGATCCAAGTCAGCCCTATCCCTGTCCACTGCATGGGTCAGCTTATCACTTCAGTTATGTAAACAACAGTGGGGGGGTGTGTCGCGAACCAATGTCGTATGTACAACAGTGTGCAAGTGATGCGCAGTTCAGATTTCACTTTAAGCAATGCAGTGACGTTGCTTACACGTACGATCACGGTTAGTTATATATTAGCAGTAATTTCAATTTACTGTTTTCTATTGCGTTTTATCTAATATTGTAGCAAAAAGATTATGAAATATGTACATCAAATAGTGCAATTATAATATTATAGGAAAAAATCAGAATGTAGTTATTTCCTAATAATGATATTTATTAAAATTGCATTATTTTTTCAAGAATTTATTTTTTCATGCATTGTTTTACATAACGTTTTGATAGATTTTTATAAACTTCTTCTCTTAGGTATTTAATTTATAAAATCATTGCATAAATAATTCTGGCAGAATTTCTTTGACTCGATTACAATACTTTACTACTGTTATAAATTTTGCAATGCAAAATATGATCTGTGAGGCAAACATAGAAGTTCTATATAACTCTGACGCTTTCTCATCAATACATTATAAATTGAGCTTACTATTGCAGTGTAAATGTCTTTTTATATGATGAATGATCGCATATTTTATTTGATGGCTAAATTCGGATTCAAAATACACTACTGTCATATAAACTATATCAATGACTGTGAAAAAATACGAAATATTGAAGTTCAATATAATGTCATGCATGTATATTCCTGTTTACGGCTTCCAAATTCTTTCTATTTTAATGGTCAAATTTTATATAATTGAAAGATTAGGTATAATTGAAGGTTATTATGATGATTGCAATATATAAGCAATAGTGTTGCATCTTCTCTGCAGTTTATTACTTTCAGATACACACAATATTAGTATGAAATTATAGTGTGAATATTTTAATTCTATACACTAACTTTAGGAAATTTATTAAAGTTACTTTCGCTGAAGTGTAAAATTATTTATAAAGTTTATTGAATAATTAATACTAATCTCGATTTTAATATTTGATAGAAATGAGTGTGGAATGCATTGCATCTTGGAGTGAAGAAAATTATCTATTTTCAATTGTTCAACTGCTGAATCAACCGCGTGATTTTGAATTTAGTAAAACACAGCGATACCGGTGCAGCGTTAGTTACATAACTTATATAATACTTCTAATATATATTTTAAACAGATATATAAAATATATTTTAGGAGATCTTCACAAGTCAATAGACTTCCATAACACAAACTGATTGAAAGCAAAGTAATATTTTAAACACAGCACGATTTAGAACGTTCAGCACATTTAAAAAAGATTTACTTTAAAAAATAAAGGTCATATTTCGTTCATTAATTAAGTGTCAAATTTTACTCTTTTTTGCAAGATTATTATACAGCTATTTTTAGTAAAAGATATTTTTTTGCACATAGAAGCTATAGATTTCTCCCTTTGCTAAAGACAATAGTAATTGTAAATTGTTATGGTATTAATTGTATTGATGTCGTTAGATGTACAAGATTCTCGGTACTGTAGTGTACATGTCAATGTCTGTCGACTCGTCTTGCCGAGGAGTTCATTCACCGAGAGCTGGTCCCATAGTCATGGAATTCACTCAAGGTTCAAACTCTCATGATTTTACTAATTTTTAGATAACTTTCTAAACTCTGCTATTCTATGAAAACTATTGACAAGAAACTTTGCATATTCTATGCCACTATAACATTTATTTCTGACAGTCATGCTTATGTCTAAGTTGATTTAGTGTATGCTTTATAGTATTCTCTCGGTAAGTATGAATCGAAGAAATTTGTTCTGTAGAAAACATCTTTGTCTTGCCTGTAACATGTTGTACTGGCATAGTATATGCAAAGTTTCTTGATCAAATTTTTTATATTTCTTTTATTTCTATCTTCACTGCTTCTATATTTATTATCACTTCTTCTATACTGTAATGATTTCTAAGAAAAAACCCAGGATGTCTCTGAAATCGATGCTATTGTTTTCTTAGACGTGTTCGGCTGGCCTAAATCTGAATGTGTCTATCCGCCTTGGATCACCAGTGATAAGTGGAGAGACTTAAGTGGACGAAATCTTTATGTAGTGGACGATTCCTCTCAATCTGTTCTTAAACTGTACTTCAGAAAGGACTTTAAGTCGCAACCGGAAGTAGTAAAATCATTCAGATGTCATCGAGTTCAGGAATCTAATTCAACACAATATGGACAATACGTGGTTATTGCTCTTGTTTCGAGTGGCTGGTAAGATTTTCAATTTTTATTTGTTTTAATATTTGTTATTATTGTAAAGAATATTACAAATTATTCTTATTTATTTAATAAACCTGAATCTAGAATTAAAATGGCAAGAGTCATTTGAAGTTACTTAATTTGATGATTTTTCAGTTCTTTAAAGTTTCAATGCATAAAGTTCAGCAAACGGAAAGACAACGTTATCCAACTGCACGAAGGTAGGCTTTTATATTTATTATATTATATTTATTGTTTGTATTTTTTATTTTATAAATTTTAATTAACTTCTTGACATTTATGCATAAAACACTTAAATAATATCTGCTACTTCATGGTTATTACACTACCAATATAATGATTATTCAATGTTTAATTATTTTGTCATAATACATATCTTTTTGTATCATAAATGCTTCTTTTAATTGAATTTAATTGTACTATTATAAAACTAGAATATAACTCTAAAGTTGAAAAACCTATCTTTTCTTAGTCGCGATGCTTTTAAATCAGAAATGATTCAGTATTACACTAATATGATACAGAATATTTTTAAGCATAAGATTTCATTAATTAAAAATCATAAATTTACTTAGCTGTGATTTACTTAATAAGCCTATAGTATACTATCAATATAACTACTTAACGTCCATAACAAATATAAATCGAGAACCTGTAGCAACTTTTATAAAATATTTATTCCTCACTATTACAAATGTTTAAAGTTTGATACATTTTTGTATTAAACAGGAAAGTTTTTGGACTATTCCAGTGAAGCTTGTTTGGATTCAGAAATGCTGGACTCTAACAAACGTTTTCTAATTCGTAAGGCGTGAGTTCTGAAATTTAATGTAAATTAAATTTATAATAATGAGTAAAACATTTTCATTACACAAAGGAATAATTAATATAGCAGTAAACAATTTGCTTATTTAAACTTATAATATCAGAGGCATTATTTTTTTAATCTAAACTTAGCAAAAGTACTTACTGCGAAATTGTATGTATTGTGTGTATGAAATTATTAACATTTGCGTTGTGTTTTTAAATTGCCACTATTAGACAAAATATGTTAAGTTGTCTGAAAATCACGCTGACTACAAAGGCTTCATTATTGAATACATATAAAATCAATTCCAATGTAAAATATTAGACTTGAAAATTTCAGTAATTTGCTGTACAAATCTGATTTACTGGATAATTTTCCAAAATAATAAATTACTTTAATTCATTAAAGTACTTACAACAGTTATATTATTTGATGTAATCTTTGCTGTAAGCTGAAGATGCTGAACCCAGACCCTGTCCATTCGTTGGATGGCATCGCTTTCATACAACTATCAACCCAGGCACACACAGATGTGATAGCCACCTGGCGATTGGATGCAACTCTAGTTCTATCATTGATGTAGTTAATTCATGTTCTTTGCATCAAGCAGGTATTATAGCTAATAAATTATATTTCAATATTACACAACTTTATGTGATTACTATAATACTTTATTCACAATAATGTTATTAGAATTCTATAATACTTTTCTACAAGATGATTATAATACTTTACCACAGCTACTGTAATAAAGTATATATATTGCATTGACATATACTAAATCTCTTTGGTTATTTACACAAGATGAATGTGTGCGCTTTAATTCTTTCCATTTTCTAATTTTTTGCATTATTTCTAATAAGTTTATCGGCTTGGTATATTCATAAAAGGCTTTTCTTTGAGTCATCGTACTTTATTATATAATTTATATATATTATATAATATATAGTAACTTTTAAAAAAGTAAATTTATCAAATAAAATTAAAACAAGTAGTAAATGGAAAGACACATTAGAACGAAATTCTAGTGCATTGCTTTCAATCATTCTAAGTGCAGTATTAATCACTTTAATCATCAAGCGTTGACATACACTAAATCTCTTTGGTTATTTAAACTAGATGAATGTGTGCGCTTTAATTCTTTCCTATTTCTAATTTGTTGCATTATTTCCAATAAGTTTATCAGCTTGGTATATTCATAAAAATGACCTTTGAGTCATCAACTTAGATTCCTCAGAAATTAAAATTTATCTGCCCAAAGGAAATTGTATTAAGCTTAATAGCCATAGTGTGAATTTCATTCTGGAAAGCTTATAATCCGGTAAAATTAGCAGATTCTACGTTAGCATATAGCAAAATATCGATAAATTCATTAAATAAGCGCAATTAAAAACACGAAGTATTACTAATTTAATTTAATAATTACAATATATTATTTCCACTGTTAAATATTTTGCTATATATACTGTAGATTTTGGCTATATTATCATATAACTGTAATTCTATCAGCATTTTCAGTCTCAAAGAGCGCT
Source organism: Oconnorella tubifera (assembly GCA_034700105.1). NCBI lineage: Eukaryota > Metazoa > Annelida > Clitellata > Enchytraeida > Enchytraeidae > Oconnorella > Oconnorella tubifera. Next base: position 10,550 of record JAQIXG010004526.1, read on the forward strand.
TTTCTTCTTGTGTAATATTATGAAACAAATATATGATTTAAAATACTATTTATTAATTACATATATAATAATATACTACAATTGAACATTGTTGTATGTTTGTTTTTTAGAGCTAAGATTTGAATGTATTCGAACTTGGAAGGATGATCGTAAACGATTTCTAATAGTAAGAATACAAGGACAGTCAGATAACATGGCAAACTGTTTTGTATGTATTGTAAGATCTGCTCAAAACTCATTAAATATAATGAAATATTAGTTAAAAGCTAAGTTTTATTCGTAATGCTAAAGCATATAATTAGCAAAGTTTTCTTTATACTGATTTTCGATGGAAACTGCATATTCTATAATAGCAGTATTAGCTTTTAACTATGAAGAAATTTCCCCATTTAATGAAAGTGTATTTAAATAATTACTTCTTATAACTGTTAATTTTTCCATTGTTTGTAATTAGTAATTGTTATTGATCGAAAAATAACTTTCGAGGGTTATGATATCGCATTACGAAAATAATTTGTAAAAGTTATCTATTTTCTTCATTATCTATTTTATATTTTGAAAGTAATAGTAAACTATTTGAGCATTAAATGTTGGGTACACATTTCAAGACAGAATCTGAACCTGATACTTTTGAGCATAAATCAATCTGCCCTGTAATAAAACATTTAAAATGATTTAGAGCAGTACATTAAGTTATCAGTATATCTGGCACCGGTTTTAGTTTTATGAAAACTAAAACTATTATTTCAATGCCATTTCGCGTTATACTGTTATCTGCAATGCTATCAATTATCATTTCAGTCGAATTAAACAAAAGTGTTACGATAAATTGTTCAGATAGTAAGCACATTAAAATGATATAGATTCAATTAGGAAAAAGCAGATAGTTTGGTTTTTAGTACATAGTGAGGAGTGATAATAACTACCAATCGCTGCAGGAAGATGGTATCTACTGTTTTTTTAATTGATCAGATAAATGTATAAAAGAAACGCCCATTATAAAGGCACAATAAAATCTTTTTGAATAAAAGTTTGTTTAAATAGTTTACTATGATCTTTATAAGATCATAGTAAACTGCTGTAATGAACAATTATAACAACTTTCCAAAATGAACAATATTATAAAAGACCTTAACAAATTTAAATTAATAATAGAAATACTAATACTTCATACAGTATGTATGAATTTTTATTTCTTTTTCGATATTTATTTGACTGTGATCTAACCGGTTGATTCATTGCGTTTAAAGTTGTTTAAAGTTTATTTATTATTCCTCATGTAAATGTCTATTACGCACAATACTTTGTTAGAGTTTTCGAAAGAAAGGAAACACTTTGGTTTTCTCTGTTGATTCAATTTGTAACATGGGCATGACGTCATTTACTCCCGACACTTACATAATGGACCACCATGAAGGTGGGTAGCTGTACATCTATACAATATATTCAGATGTGTGTATTTTATTTATCATTGGAACACGTTGGCAATAGTAGGCAATTTGCTAACGCAAATAATTACTATAGGCTACGCCCTCCAAAATCAGAAATTACCTTAAATCTATTAATATATGAAAAAATTATATGTCTTAATGCTGGCCGATTTTATAGGTTCTCAATAATTGCTTCATGACTAATTATATACCCGTTATGGAAATATATTTCGATTTCGCTCGTTTATTATCACTTAACAAAACAATTCTTTTCATATCAATCTAATGAAAAGCTTTATAAATGTTATGAAAATTTCATAACATTTTCACTCGGAATGTGTCGTATTAAAATATCCATTCATTTATTTCAGCACTGATTTAATACTTTCAGAAAATATAACATTAGTAAGTTACTTTAGACTACGATAGCTAAAATTCTCCTGTTTTTGTAAAGAGTTAATTAGATGGGTTTTTACTCAATAGATCGTCATCAGGTTTTTCTTAGTGTGAATATAACAAGACTGAAATAATATTTATGATCTTGTATAACATTCTGAAACTCTTTTTTAAGTGAAATCTTTAACTAGAATATTCTTCATTGTCGCATAGATATTTATCTTTTTTAATTAATATCTGAAACTACAATGAATTATGAACAGTGGCGTAGCGAGGGGGGGCGGGGGGGGGGTCAGCCGCCCAGGAGTATGTGAGCGCCGGAGGGGGGCGCCAAAAGTTGGATACCACATTACAAATGTTGCACAGTTTCAGTAATGTTTGATGTCCAATTTCTTTCCA
>JAQIXG010004527.1:0-12772 GCA_034700105.1 Oconnorella tubifera
ATACTTGACTATTTTAGGTAGCAATTATTGTTTTGGATGAATCGTCCGTGGATGAACTGTCCGTGGATGAACCGTCCTCTGGATGAATCGTCCATTGGATGAATCGTCCATTGGATGAATAGTCCATGGATGAATCGTCCGGAATGAATCGTCCGTGGATGAATCGTCCGGGGATGAATAGTCCGCATACCTCTTAAACATAGATTAGTAATATTAGTAAGTAGACTATTAGATTATGATATAACAATAGTTATTGTAAGATGTCACGAGTATTAATTTTTTCTTACTTAAATTTCTGCGAAGCATAAGATTTTGTACAGACAACAAATGTTGCGGGTAGTGGTGAGCCTACACTTTTAGGACGGTTTTGAGCCTAAACCTTTTACACCGTCTAAGAAATCTAGGTAAGGTAACCTATGCCAGTTGTTTGGATATAAAACTAAAAGCGATTCGAATAGGCTAAATTCATTAAATCCTATATAGTTTAATATACTATTTGGATACTGTACATAGCTCGCCAATCCTTAATAACCCAGCCATAGCAATCCTATAATATTTCCATTTTATTATACAACCTTTATCCAAAAACATGCTGATATCGGCCTCCAAAGAGTTAAAGAGTTAGTTCTTAAATATCCGCCTATTTCACTTTATATAAATAACATTGCATTGGTAGATTTGAAAGATCTCAAAATTGAAATTGCTAGTATATTGTACATGGCTTTCTGTCTTCGTAACTTGAGGCGTATGAAGTTCTTTGCACAGGCGCACATCTCGAGCTCCGTGTTAATCTTGGTGATGTTTCTTCAGATCGACGGATCTCCACTTTTTCTCCAGTATATATCCACCTTATAGACTTCCCGATTTTAGTACGTTTGAAGGACATAGATCTCAATCAAGAATAAATTGGAAAACTATCAACAGCTCTTAAGTGGCATTTTTTACAGTCCCACTCCGAACATTATCTAAATCTAAGATACTGATGATATGATATCTCTGCATGTACTCGCAGTGTTGTATGATAGACGAGTTACAAATATTCAGATGACAGCCAGATGGGCGAGCAGGGTGGCTAAAGTCACCGCAACCGTTAAAGAAAAGCTAAGCAACCACTGTCTGAAAAGTGAATACATGGTTGAATTCATATCACAGTGCTTCGCAATGCTTCAATATCTATCATATTATCAAACTTCTGAGACAACATGAACAATATGAAAGCAAACTACAGCATTGACTTTTCTTTTTTCTTTCGGGAGCTTAACTTGCCCGCATCATTTCTTGTTTTATGAAAGAAGTTTGGCTACGAATGGAGTCAATGGACAAACCTTAAGAATGCTGCCAAAGTGTGTTCGGACAGGTGTGCTCGCCGTCCTTGGAGTTACCAGTGCGAACACACATCGGGAGCATTCATAAGGTTGTAAATAACTTTATATTACAATATTTTTAAAGTGTTAAAGCTCAGGTTTAGGATTCACGGTGATTTTTTTTATTTGTTAAAAAGTCCACTAATATTTCCCTGCAGTTATACACTTAAACAATTTCTGGTTACTCCTGCAGTAAAAGTATTTATAAATCTTTAAGATAATCTCTCATATTGTATTTAAGTGTTATTTTTACAATTTTTGCATTATTTAAATTCATCTCTAAAAAGAACAATACTCTATTAACGCTGCATGATTGAAGTCTCTTCTCTTTGTTAATGTAATAAATATTTTATTAAATCTGCCTGTCACGGATATAATGGATTCTAAAATGATTTGCTAATTTACTATACAGTATACACCTAGACATTTTTCGCTAAATAATAAAAAATCTACGTCTTGTATAATGCAAGTATGCGTTATTATTAAATGCAAGCTCCGCGCTCTATGCGTGTTTGTTGTTATCGTAAAGCTTTTAGTCGTAATGTCTCCCGAGAGACTTCGCTCTAATGCGAGCGCGCGTCTGTGGTAAAGGCTTCAGTAGCTGGACTTTTATACTTACTGTTCTACAGTATAGGATTGGTTTGCCTAATTATATCGCTAAGTTGTTTTTGTATAATGTTTTGAATTGAGGGGCGGGGGAAGAGGGGTTCTTAAGTTCTAATGGGGCATTATTGCTAACAAAGTAAGGAATATGAGCGAGGGGGATGGGGGGCGGAGGGGGAAGCTGTCTAAAAGCATGCCTATTGCAATAAAATGTAACGTGTCTATAAATAGTAACGTGTCTGTAAATATCATTAGTGAAAACCCCTTAAAAAAGCAATCGCATACATTTTTGGAGAAACCCCATTGTGTATACTCGATCATTGATCAATTTCATAACACTTGACTAAAATTAAAAGATAGAACGAAACCATCAGGGCATCGTATCTTTAGATGAGGGTAATGATAAAAATTGTTTAAATGGAAGTGTAAACAGTTTTTTAGGCAAATCATATCCCGTGTCTCTTGCACTCCAGAATTTCAATCGGTATATAGCATGATACAGTATAATATGTATATATGCACGTGCAATGTGTATATACATGCAAATGCAGTGTCTGATGTAAAAGTAAATTATTATAGAAAAATATATTTATGAATACAATACAATATTTATAAAGTGTATACTGCTAAGATGTGTCTTAAGTATACTTTACATTTTGTATATGATGAATATACTTTAGAACGATATCAAACGAGACTTATACATATATTGCCATTCTCTAATTGAATTAGCGCAGTTTCTAAATATAGCACGTCTAGAAATATATCTGTTCTAAAAATTGTTATTTAAATTTCTGAGTTAAAAATAAGTTATGTTATGTTTATGATTAAGATTAGGGTTAGGATTAAGGTTAGAGTTAACCGTAACTTTAACTTAATCTTAAAACTAAAACAAAATTCAAAAACGAATTAAAATTTATTTTTAATTCGTTTTTTTATAAATTTAAAATAAAAATAATAGAAGTGCTATATTTAACCGTGACGCGCATTGTATGCATTATATATATGGTATACAACTACAGCGTCCAGCTCTGTACAGTATACACTGTATGTGTAAATAAATGCCGCAGAAACAAACGCATTGGAATAGAAAGAGAAAAACTGTGACAGGAGACTTTTAAGTGACGAGTGTCACTATATGCTCGCTGTCAATGCTGTCAACTTGTTATTGCGTTACGTGACGACTTTCACACAAAATTCTACGTAATATTATGAAACTACACCTTAGAGTAAATTAAAAAATAAGCTTAAATGAACAAGCCAATAGTCCACGTAATAACTGGCTTAACTAATTAATAGCTTTACTATAACTATATTGTTCAAGAAATAGAGAAATTTATTAAACAATTGCGGAAAATAAATAAATTGGAAATTCTAACATTTTCTGTAAGAAATTCAAAAGAAATAATAGATCGACATATATAGGCCTATGCATGGATGGTCACTTTATGTTGCGTTTTAAATTCAATCGTGTTCGTGTTTCAGGTTTGGTTTCAAAATCGTCGAGCTAAGTGGAAGAAGAGGAAGAAGATGACAAACGTGTTTCGAACCCCCGGCGCTCTCATTCCATCCACGTGTCTATCACCATTCGGCTGTAGCATGAACGACTCGTTCTACGCCTTTTCCCCCTCATCGGTCGACGCCGCGGGTTGGACGGCCGCCAGTCAAATGTCCCATCGTATGCCCATGGGACCCAGTGGGACCCCCTTCAGTCTCGGCGTCCTTCAGTCTCAGTCTATTCCTCGTCAGGGCTTCGCGGCGCCTCAGACGTTTTCCTCTCACTGCGTGATGCCCCCTGGTGGGCCCCTCGGCGGCTACTGCTCGCTGTCCGCGGGAGGCCTCAGTAACGGAAGCGGGCCGGGGAGTCACTCTCCAATCTCCGGAGGTGTATCGATGTATCCCTCGGGGGGTGGTTCATATTGCATGCCATGTGACTCGCCTCTTTCTGGGGGAGGATCAGCCCTGCCACCCCCTGGTATGACGACCTGTGGCATGCAGGATCTGGGCGATATATGGCGCGGCTCAAGCATAGCTTCACTGAGGAAGAAGGCTATGGAGCACACGGTGTCCGCAGCCGTATCGGGCATGGCTGGCTTCAGATAAAATCATTAAATACATCTTCGGCTGTAGTTTTTAAAATATTTTAAATTTTTTGTTGTACTTAGAAGAAGTAGAAAATCAGTTAAAGTCTATGAAATTTTCTTAAATTTTAGGATGTATGTTTTTTGTGAACGTTTAATAAAATGGCAAATATAAAAAGTGTATGAAAACTGAAAAGGAAAGAAAATATATTCGGCACTAATACTGTAGATGATAAGTGCGCGCGTTATATATCTGTCTTGTATAGTTTTATCTTTTATTTGACTGCAGATATGTCATAGTTATAAATAAATTTGACTGGTGTATCCACATTAAAGAAAAAGTAGGCAAGTCTTCTGAGATCCTAATTGTTTTGATAAAATTCATAATGAATACAAAACTTTGTAAGAAAATAAAATATATTATATAATCAGTCTAGGATTGATCAACTATTAAACAATGCAGAAAATATTAACTTTTTGCGACAAAAACAATATTAGGCTCGGTACATTTGCTGTTTTTGTATTTTTATTTAAATAGTACACCTATATTTCAGTATATATATTTATCGATAAGTCTGGTTTTTAAGTTGTTTAAAAGCCGATTCACATTTGATGACAGTTGCACGAAACACAGTGAAATTATCTTGTCAACGGACTGGCCAACGATGCGTCATCGACACTCGAACGACAATGCAATGCACTTTTTCACACGTGAAAACATCGTTTTATTGATGAAATATCTTTTTCTATCGGCATCACATCTAACTGGGATGTAAATATGTTGCTTATTGAATCAGTCGTTGTCTAAATTGTCAAATAATGTAGAACTCTTAACAAACGGGCAGCGTAATAATATGCTATTTCAACTGCAAGAGAAATTCGGTCCTTCGGAGACAAGATTACGGTACGCAGACATTTCTTCGAAGGACAATTCGTCAACGGGCTTTTCGTCAAGGTCTACTCGTTAGGTTTAGGGTTAGATTTAGGCTTAGGGTTAGGGGTAGGGTGAAGGTTCGTGTTATGGTTAAGGTTAGGGGTTATATGAATCGTTCGTTATAAGAATAGTCCGTTGACGAATCGTCCTTTGACGAGACGTCATAGAACCTGAGATTACAATTGCTGATCTCTTTATTAATTGCTGAAAATATTAGCTTTTTGTTTTATTGAATTTTTATTATTTTATATATAAGTTACATAAATTATAATAACCCTAACACTCTGAAGTTAACCCAAAAAGTTATAAAGTTAACAATTTTTTAAATATTTTTAAGAGAAGTTGCATGAAAGTTATAAAACTTAAGTACAACAATTTTATAGACTATACTTTAAAATTAATTATACTTTAAAGACACTTTTATACTTTTTATACCATTTTTATACTTTAACTCCCTTAATTAGTGCAATTTTTCTGTACAATTATCTTTATTTTTAAATTATTATATTTGAAATTTATATCATATAAAAATTTGGATATAATACTTCATGAAAATCTGTGTATGTTTATCTAACACTGACGCTAGCCTAACTTAACTCATAACCTAACCTTTAAATACTTGTAAATACGTGCATACATGTATTTCAAATAAAAACAAGCAGTGCATATGGTTTCATATTGGATTGTTTGAAGAATTTTGTTAAAGTTAACTTAATTGAGACACAAATAGACTGTTTGCAAACTCGATCCTTCCGACCAAGCCGACAGTTTCACAAATGTAATATATAGAGTAAGAATAATATAGACACTACACCTACAGTATTACAATATTTATATTTTTCAACAATTAACAGCATATAACTTCCTACGAATGAGGAGGTTTTTCACGAGCATGTTATAACATATTGTAGCATACTATTGTATAAGCCTACAAACTTTACAAAGACAAAGATATAATACATATATTGATAGGATCAATTCGTCAACTTACTGATAAATGAAACCAAATGAAAACATTTAGCGATTTCAAGATTTTTTTGGTGAACCAAAACAATTATGTTTCTGAGTAGGCCTAAACAGTTTTGTTTAGACAATTCAACTTTAATTAGAGTATTTATCAACTTACTTAACTTAATGAATGCTGAGTTTGCTGAGATATACATATTCTTTATGTATTTACAGAAATCATCTTTTTCAATTAATAAACAACATTATTGCAAATTTGTGTAAGAGTTACAACTATAGTAAACGTGTAGTCACGTTGAGGTTGTTGGTGAACGTATAGGCCTACTATACTATAGTTACAATTTACAATGTTGCTCACAAAGAAATGAGGTTATTTTATTGACTAATATTTATTACATTGATAGTTGATACAAAAGGAAGTTTCTCATTGAAAATAAGTCAGTTAAAGTCTTAAAGCTCTATATGATTGCATATTGACGCTGAAAAAATATTTACTGCTCTCTGCAAAGTGTCTATTGTTCACTTATCACTTTATTCACTGCCAGTAACTACAAAAATAGTTTTATGTCGATACGACACCAAGAAACAAACAAACAAATACGAATAAATTAAAATTCAGTAATTTTTAAGCAATGCACTGATCTGTTTAGACAGAAAACTTTCAATTATCTCTGGCGCTCGTTTCAATTACATCAAACTGTGTTCGTTCAACCATCCATCGCTTTGTAACCTTCATATCCGTCTCTCGCTTTCACTTCCGCTTCCGTTCCCTGCCCCGTCAGCTCCCTCCTCTCGTGCCGCCCGCCCTGCGTCAGTGACGGCCGAGCGGCTCCCCGTCGCTCCGTCGTCGGCCGAACGGCGGATGTTGAGATTTTAGCCGATCCGCAATATCCGTGACAAACAAACGCAGAGAAACAGCTAAACGAACAAGCAAAGATACAGGTAAACAAAGAAGGGAAGATATAAGTATACACGGACATGCAAAGATTCAAGAAAAGCAACAAGAACAGAAACGAATATAGACATACAGTCAAATTACATGTAGTAATCAATAGGGCTCCGCCTAAAAAAGTATTATATAAAATATTACAGTAAAAAGTAAAAGTAGTCTGCTATTTCACTTTGTAAAGATGCAATTTGTTGTTATCCAATTAAACAGTTTACATTTTTCCATCTCTAAAATTGCGACATTTTAATATTTGTTAGTAAAAATTTCATTTAAACATTGAATCAAGTTTTTCAAGGTGACGACTATATTTCTTCATATTTAGTCCAACAAGTGACGTAGGACAGCGGGGTAGGTTAAGGGAGTTATAACCCCGCCCCCCATTGAAAGTAAACATTATTTTTCGTAATGTTATAGATAGCCACCCTCCCCCCTCAACCCCCCCTTTGACGATATATGAACAAAATAAACGTTGGAATACAAGTATATGGATATGAAAACATATAAATTTATATAAAAAAGTGTCTTAACAACCTTAATTATTTTATATGAAAAATTTTATACGAAAAATGTCTTAACAACCTTAACAAAGTCATCACTTAAATATCTGTAGTATTCTGCACATGACCCCCCCCCCCCCCCCACTCCCTTTCCCCATTAGTCAATTTCTGGCTTCGTTCTGGCTTCGTTGGTAGTCAAACTACAAACAAATTTTAATCTTTGCTGTAAGAAATTAATTTTATCATAATTGCTATGATTTTTGTCAAAATCGAAATGTAATTCCACCAGTGCAGGCCTTGTAGCCGCCTGGGCGTCCTCGTTTTCAAATCTTGGGAGCCCCTTTGAAATGAAAAAATAAAAATATTTATTAATTATCTAATTGTGATTGATGTTTTTTCCTATTAAACATATAACGGTTATTTGTTAAAGTAGTGATTGACTGATATAGGCCTACGCGAACGATAAAATGATATACAACCAATTATTAACAGACATCAACAGTGAATAAATTTTAGCGAATTAAAATAAATTAAAATTAAGAGTAATTATAATTTACTGTGTAAATTTCGACTCGGAAGATGGCGTCAGTGGCGGAACGGTAATATTACAAGTGGGGGAAAGGGATCTTCCAAAAATAAAGTGATGATTTTTTACTGTTATCATTTAGTATTTGATCTCCGAATACATGTATTTGGTCTTTACCTACATGTATTCAATGTGTCAACTTAAAAAAATTACTTACAAGGTAAGGTTTCACCGATTAACTCATACTATTAACATTACAAAAATTTTACCTTTTAATATTGGGATGGTTCTAACCCCACATCCCCTTATCTACATCACCGTAATTAGATTGTACTTGAGGTAGAGCCACCCCTTCTCTGTCATGATATTATAAATTGCCGTCCAATAAGAATGAACGGCATTTCTGCATATAATTTAGGCCTAAGAAATAACTGCTACAACTTTTCTGCTCAAAATGCGACAAAATTTGAAAATGCAAAACCTATTATTCCAAAGCCTTAATTTGCATATCCTACTACAATATCCATTACAATCCAATTTCTGCTGCATTAATTAACATTAAATAAATGACTTACAGGATAGGACAGGCAGAAGCCCCGCCCCCTAGCCTTTACAATAAGCCGATGGGCGTGTAACGGCGGAGTGATGAAGAAAGTGACTGCCCTGTACGAAGATGGCGGACAAGGCAGACTTGAGAGTAAGTTTCTACTTCCTGTCTCTCTTTCCCCTCCCCCCTCCATCGTCTCCCTGACGGGGGAACCGGACCGGAAATAGATAAGACGCGCGATTATTTCATTTCCGGCGTGTTTATACGTTTATTTAACGTTTATATTGGTGAGAAAAGCGCGAAAATGGTTTAAATTGACTAATTTCTCCAGTGGAGAAAATGAGAATGTCTCTAGTTGGTCAAATTTCTCTCATTTTTGTCTCATTTTCTCGTCGAGGGGGGACGTTTGTCTAAATCTGAGACTTTAATTTTATAGACTGGGGAAGTAGGGGAGGGTGGTGACAGGGGAGGGGCCGCGTGGGGGTAAGACAGACGTGGGATGGGCGATGAGATGCTGAGTGGAGAAACTGGTGGAGAAACTGTGAATGGCCGCGAAGTGGATTATATAGGATTGAATCTTTTTGTTTTAAATTGTAGTTTTATAAAGGGTTTATTTCTTTAAATCTGTTTTGTTTGTTAAGTCGATTTAGCACGTGTGTAGTAGTGTAGGGAGTGGGATTACATATTATTGTAGGTGGATTAATGATTGTAATCATCGAAATAATGGCATCTCTGTATAAAATAGTAGTTTTATTAAATGTTGTAATTTTGTTCTCTTTTATGTCTTAAATGCGTTAGTATTTTATTTAAATAGCTTCAATTTACTATTATATCAACGTAGATATTAACTTACGCCGGTTAATTGGATCCAACTTATTTTGTATGAAATTTTGTTGTTGGGGTATATTATACGAGGTAAAACCTTAATTTAGCGTCATAAATTAAATCCATTTTCTCAAAACCTTAGGTTAGCGTCGTAAATTAGGGTTAGAGTTAACCCTAAACCCTAATTTATGACACTAACCTAAGATTTTGAGAAAATGGATTTAATTTACGACGCTAAACTAAGGTTTTACCTTATACGATTCAGTTGAAAATATTATGAATTTATTGAAGTATTTTTGTTTTGAATTGAGTTTTTTTCTAGTTGGATAAGATCTAAATGTTAACTTGAATGAATTTTGTTGGTTCATTGAATATCCGGTTATTGAAGAACTTTATAAAAAATAATAAATTCAAATCTTAGTAGTTGATAAGATTATATTCGCGGACTTTTCTAACGGTCTTTGTCCATTGCAGTAGAACTGTAATTAAATTCAAGAAAACTAAGAATGCAACTTCTCTAATCAAACCTAACGAAATCAAACCTCTTAGTTATCATTTGGATTCAATCGGCTAATTTGATGTATTTTTGCGTTTATGAAATGTTATCCCTATTCAAAGTGGCCCGCACCTGAAATGAGTCTCTTATGGCCCACTTTTACTGGCCCCATCTATATATGCTATATATGTATGACTATATACAACATATAGCTCGCAAAGTATATGATGCTATTTGTATACATGCACAGCGTATCTTTTATGTAGTGTATACCACATATAATATATGCTATGAGCATAATACATGTTTATTGTAATTTTTTGAAGAATTTTGAAATTTTGCGGGTTGTATAAATGGTACGGGCTGTATGTTGGAAAATCTATTGAGTCCATAATTTCTGCATCAATTGCAACTGAATGTTATAATGAATATCTTGTCATACACTTCTTACTTATCGCACATAGTAGATATATATTGAACGTTGTTATAGATTAAATAAATATTGTAATGGTTTAAATAACTTGTATGTTTAATATTTCTAGAACATGGTATTGAGCTTCAGAGTATCAGAATTACAGCTACTGCTTGGTTTAACGAGTCAAAGTCGTTGCGGTCGAAAGACGGAGTTAATGCAGAGAGCTTTGGCTCTAGTAGAACGTGGGGTGAGTGTACCGGTACAACTCAAGATCCGAGAGTTGTACCAACGTTTTACCGTACGTCCGTCTGGGTACACTTCTACGTCTCATCTCTCATCTTCCTCTTCTGTTCCCTCCTCTTCCTCATCATCGTCTGGGACAAGGTCTGGAGTGGGACTTGCTCATCACGCGACGTCACTCACTGCCAGCTCTGCGTTGGGTTAGTGATTACGTTTAGAGTAGTTTAGCGAGTTACTTATTAAAGTTTTATTATATAATTAAGTTGTATTGTATAGTTATTAATGTCCCTTTGGGGATGTAAACTTTGAAAGTGATGGAGAGAGAGAGAGAGAGAGAGAGAGAGAGAGAGAGAGAGAGAGAGAGAGAGAGAGTGTAATTGAGAGAGTTATGAAGAGATAGAGAGTGATGGAGAAATAGATTGTGATGGAGACATAGAGAGTGATGAGGAGATGTAGAATGATGGAGAGATAGAGAGTGATGAAGAGAGAGTGAGTAATGAAGAGGGAGTGATGAAGAGGTGTAGAATGATGGAGAGATAGAGTGATGAAGAGAGAGTGATGAAGAGATGGAGAGTGATGGAGAGATAAAGAGTGATGAAGAGATAGAGAGTGATGAAGAAAGAGTGATGAAGAGATGGAGAATGATGGAGAGATAGAGAGTCATGAAGAGAGAGTGATGAAGAGATGTAGAATGATGAATGAAAAGAATATAATTTAATTGATGAAAGAATATGGAATAAGTAAAATATAGAGTATATATATGAGATTGATAATTGTTGCACTGTTTATCTGAGTGGTCAGAGTTATTAGTGGATTGATTTACTGAGTTCAGAAAAACTTATTTATTGCATTGTTTGATACAGCTCTATCCTCTAGTATGTGTTGTATTGATGTGATTAGTACATTAGAAAGATCATTTTTTGTTGTATTGATAGATTGATAGATTGGTTAACTGATTGATTGATAGATTTATTGATGGATCAATTAATTGATGTATTGATTGACTAATTGATTGATCAATTAATTGATTGATCGATTGATTGGTTGATTTATTGATTGATTGATTGATTGATTGATTGATTGATAGGCTCAAGAAGCAATGGTGTACACAGAGGTCTGACTGAACTCTTAACTCAACAACAACGCAGTCAACTACCCACACATCCAGAAGTCAAGTACAAACATCTTCCTTTCTACGATGTGCTCGGTGAAATCATGAGACCTACAAGTCTAGGTATGAGACTTTCATCTTTCTCTTACTACTAGCATCATCATCATCTACATCATCTTCATCACTATCATCATCATCATCATGTTATGATTTTAAATAAGATGAGTTTTCCTGTGATTTATTTATCGATGTCATTTCAGTAGTATAACTTGCTAAATGTCACATTGTCACAAAAGGCCCTGATAAGATTGTTTTGAAATGCTGAGTGGACACTGCCTTGACTAACTGTAGGTGTTGTTGGCATTGAGAAATGGAGAGAGTAAATGATGTTAATAATATTTAATTAAATTTTTAATATTACAATTAATATTAAACAATATTAATTGTTTAATAATGTTTAATTAATATTAAATACATTATTACCTTCATAATATTTTGCCTATGTTTGAATATTAAATACATCTTCATCGGTATAATATTATGCAGTTGAGGAGGGCCTGTGTTTGAATTAGCATAATTTGAATAATTACTGTGTTATCCTCCTATCAGTTGCTTGTTGATGGATCTGTTTTTGACTTTATTAAATGATGCTTTATGTTGACAGTTCCAAGGAATGCAGCCAGACAGCAAGAAGCAAGGCTAAGCTTTTGTCTTAATGAACAGCAAGTCAGGGACATAGCCATGTCTAGGTCATAGTCATCATCATCATGTTCATTCATGATCATCATCATGTTTAATCATCATCATCATGTTTAATCATGTCATTATCATCATGTATGATAAGGCACTTTTAAGAGATGCTTTGATAAGCAAGTAAATGCTAGTCTACTGAGCAAATAGTAACTTCATCATTGACTCATGTTTCAGTTTTATGCCCTCTGTTTCTTTCAGACCTTCACAAGACATGCCCCCAGATAAAGTAGACTTTGTAGTTCAGATACAGCTGAGGTTTTGTTTGCTGGAGACAGCGAGTCGTCAACCTGATCTCTTTCCTTCTAATATCTCGGTTAAAATCAACGGCATGATTGCTCCGTTACCGGTGAGAACATTGTATATTGTAGTCCAACTGATGAATGCATTGATAACACTGGTCTGCATGATATCAGTTGTTTTAAAACTATTCATATATTTTGAATATACATCATAACTGATGACTTT
>JAQIXG010004528.1:0-12771 GCA_034700105.1 Oconnorella tubifera
GTCTTTTAGTTTGTCCGCAAAAATTTTAAAATTTTGCGACTCAAAATTCGAACACTTCCGCTTATCCAATCGCTTTGGAATTTTGCATGCAGGCTCGCTATCGATGACAATGCCTGTTAACATGCTCACATCACCCAGATAATTTCTACTTTTTAGTCCACGAGAGTGTGCTTTAAAATTTCTTTTTTATATATTATTATACTATTTAATACATTTTTTTAATTAAACTTAATAAACATTACGTTCAGTTAAATAAATAAAATCGCAGTTAATTAATGAACTGGTTGAAATTTTTATTATTGTAAAAATGTGAACATTTAATTTGTTTTAATTGGTAAAATACTGTAAATACTGCTTCTTGATTGATTTTCTAGAAATGTTTGGTTAATGTATAGTTCATTTGTTAATTTTTTAAAATTTACAGGCAGTTGCCTGGTTTGATGGTTGATTTATCAACAGTAATATAAAGTTTATTTTATATGCAGTGGACATCTATTTGTTTTTTTTAATATACACAATTTTATTTACAGTTATTATATTGCATTCATTGATGTTCTTAGAATACTTTGATCTAATTACTCTGCATAATATTTTTGTAGAAGCTATCACAGAATCCAGGGGAAATTATTACCATGTTTAAATTATATACTTATGTATTCGCTACGATTAACACATTTAAAATGTTTAACTAAATAGCGCGTGGCCACACAATTTTAACACGCTACACAAGTAAGACTAACTAAGACTAATGAAATTGCTCTTAAGGCTCTTTGTGTGCATTAATCCAAATTTAAACTAAATTAATTTAAAATGGGCTTTAGTTAAACACGCTTCTATATAATTAATTTATAATTTAATGCATGATTCTGTTGCTGTTATTTAGGAGTTAGCCAGGCAGTTACAACAGCAAGAAAAAGGCATCAGTAACATGAGCATTGAAGGTATTATGCCTTTTACAAATATCTATAATTATAAATAAACTACATATGAGCATTAATTGATTTATCTTTAATCGCTTTGATTTTTTTCAGTCAAGAAAGGTGAAAATTATTGAACAATTATTTTTTCTGATGAAATGCAGTTTTTTCCTTTAATTATCATTGATTAATTTAATCTTTGACCTTTATTAATTTTGTCTGCTTTGTTTAATTGAGAGATAAAGCTTAAGAAGATTAGTTTGCGCATACTTTAATAAACGCTCTCACAAGAAATATCATAAAAATAACAAATAATTGTCTTATATTATGACAATTAATTTTTTATTCTTTCACTTCAGTAATTTAATTCGATAAATTTCTAAATTAAATAATTCCGTAAAGTTTACGCTAAAATGTGATAAGCAACTGGAGCTGACAAGCTTTTAAGTCATGTTTCTGTGATCACACACTTTGGTTACATAAAATAATAACTGAAGTCTATAAAAACTTACAGATTATTAGGCATGACAACAAAGTTGAATATTTTAGTTCATCAAGAAAGTCTGCCAATAACTGATTTACTGTTATATATATATACTACAAGTATTATTTCTATTCTTTGTTTATTTAGTTGAATTGACAACTCAACCCAGAGTAAATAAGGTTTTCATTTATATATAGACTATAGACAGTTCTTAATTACTCCTTATATAGAATTACATTCATAGCAAAATCCATAGCGAACGTAATTAAATGTAAATTGTAAATAAGTACTTGATAGAAATGTCCCAAGCGATTTTTCAACATAAATATAAAACCTGCTTCTTATCCTTAATATTATCAGTAGTTATGACAGTAATTTTACATTTAAATTTTAAGTATCAGTGCTTAATGAAGTCCTAGTTTAACTATTAATGATCTATTTTAGATAATGATGATGCTAGAAGAAGAAGACTCAATCATACTGCTAGTCTGAACAATGGAAGGTCTGTTTCTCATTAACTTTCTAAACTCTGCACATTATATATTTTAATTAAAAATGTATATACACTTGATAAAATACTTCTGTATTGGTAAAATGTTTATTGGAATTTAAACCCATTTTGAAAAGTCTGAATTATTAAAATTAGTTTTTTTATCAAATAATCTAGATGAAGACTATGAAATAATTCAGTATTTATGTGATTAAATGCATGTTAATAGTGAGAAATGATGTGTAAAAACATTTATTAAACAAAATTATCAGATCTACAATATCATGATAATCTTGATTTTCCATATAGCATTGACTATGTAGCGTATTAAAACATTGATAGTATTAAATCTATCAGCATTAATACATAGCGCATGCAGTAATACACAGTGAGTCATAAAAAACCATGTCCCTGTGTAATTTAACATATATCATACAGAAAACCATTAATTTTAATGAAATTTCAGAATTATAATGTTTGCTGATCTGGTTATGTTCTATATAAATTTTTTTTTAAACTTTGGTCCAGCCTTCAAAATAATTACATCGTGGCAACCAAAACAAAATGGTGTTCACCGTAGAAGATAAAAATGTTATAACATTTTTAAGAAAGAATACAAATTATGGTGTGAAGCGTTTTTAAAGGAATTTCCGGATAAAGGGTGGACTCGTGGGCGATTACCGAGATGTTCTACTTAAACAGGGCTTTTTGCCAAATATTTATGAGATAACGGAATATTTCATCTTCCAGCAAAATAGCGCTTCTGCACACATAGCTCGAGAGATTGTTGAGTTACTGCAAGCTGAAACACCGGATTTCATCTCGCCTACTTTGTGGCCACCTAACAGCCCTGATTTAAATCCGGCGGACTATAAAATATGGAGTGTCATGCAGGAAAAAGGTATACAGATGTCGAATACACGATGTCAATGAGTTGCGCCAGTGATTTGTGTGTGGAGGCATGGGACGAAATGGATTAGCGCATTATCGATGAGTCAGTTAAGCAGTGGTGTAAACGTCTTTGCGCATGCGTGTATGCCCAAGCAGGACAATTTGAATATAAACTTTAACTTTCTTAGTGATCAGCAATAACTACTCTTTCTTAATGTCAAATTTATTTCAGATAATCTGATATCCGACAAAGTTAACTTAAAATATGTAGGGACATGGTTTTTTATGACTAACGGTGTACATTACTTGAACTATTCAGAACATATTGTACTGGTATCAAGACTAATCACAGACTATTTAATGAAATTATATATTCTATTATATCCGAAATTTTAGCTGAGTAAAATTATTAGTCGCAATATAAAAATACAGTAGAACTTTGACATAGATAAAGATAAAAGGAATTCATATAAATCCACGCTAATTCATTACTTGAAATATAATTTATATATTTCAATAATCTTGTTATATCATATTTCTGTATAGTTTTAGTATTATTTGTGAGTTGAATGCGTTTTATTTATTGACTCGGTTTAATTTGTAGTAGCCATGAACCGAGAAGAAAACTTGGTGGCTACAGTATTTCTAATGATGAAGATTTAACAGAAGAAGAAAGAGAGAGACTTTGTATTCTACAAGATGAGGTTAAATATTACTAGCTTTGAAACTACAAAGTTTACTGTTAAGTTTAGAATCCTTATTAATTTAAAATAAAAAAAATTGAAGAATTTTTTTTTTTTTGGTTCATTAGTTTTATTAGTAGTGTATTGCCACTAAGTGATATTCTTTTATTGAACTTATTACGCTACATAATATATAGTAAAATCATAAAAAAAGCAAAAAATGTAAAGATACCTGGATAAAAATACAAAAAAAATCAATTGAAATAATGAAAGAATTGGGCTCTGAAAAGACTGATTACATCTTGACATTTCAAGCTGAAAATATATTTCAAAAACGATGATATCATTAATCTGTTTATAGTTAATTGCTTTTAAAATTAATTCTTTTTGTTACTGTCATATCTCATTGAACTTACTCTCTTAATCATTTAATAGAATTTTGGATGTTAAAAGTTGATTTAATTTATATTTTTTCTTCAATCTTAATATTTAAACTAAAATTTAATTATTATTTGCATTTAATTAACTGCATTTATAATTAAAAATACACAATTGTACACAATTGTATGTGTCAAATATTAAAAAATATTGTATTAACTCTAATAACGTTTTTGTGTATCTATATATTATCTTTAGTGCTTGAACTGTGTAATGTTTACTGTTTCTGCTCTCAGCCATCTTATTATTTTCTGCCTACTGATCCAAAAGCCTATTCTTTCATTTGCAACCTTGAAAGTAAATTATCTGTTAGCTCTATTTCAAACCAGCAGCATGTATTATTTATATGTATTTATCTACTGCCTGCTGTAATTTTTTCAAGTCTGTCGTTGTAATATTAAGTACTTAAAAACTGACAAAAACATAATAAAAATAATATCAATTACTTCGATAAATGAAATAATTGATATTTAATATTTCACAAAGATAATAAAACCTTTACACATAGAAAGTTAAATGAAGGCACTTATTAATTAGAGGGACTCTTGTTATGTAAACTTTTTGCACATTGTAATCGCGTGGTATTGAAATAAACTGAGGTGTAATATAAACAAATTACTGTTTGAAGAACATAGCTGAAATTTATTGTAGCAATTAATTAAATTTTACAATTCATTTCTATATGCGTGTCATTTATGCAGTATTTGAAGTTTAAAATTAAATAATATCTTAAATTATTTTTATTAGTTACTTTTATTAATAATTATTATTTAAATTTTATAGGAAGTCGCACTGGCTCTGCAGGAGCGTGAGGAACGGGTATTGAACTAATTCTTTTATTTAGTTTATATTTTTCAATGATAATGATAACTTGAATCGTGATACTTAAAAGTAAAATTGCGTGCTTCTTTTTTGTGATCGCATTTATTACATAAAAAATATACCGAATAATCTCTTGAGTAGAGAGATGAACAATATTTTTGTAAAAGGGAAAAAATGCGATTAATATTGTATTCATGATTGATTGTATTATTTAGAAGACAAATTTAGGTATGAAATTCAATAAAAGGGTGTACGAGACTAATGACTCTTATTAAAACTGAATAGTTACAATTGAAAGAAATAATAAGTTTGAAATACGTATGTTTGCAAAATAATATATTAAAGTTTAATGTCTATGTAATCGTCCAAAACTGCTGGTCATAGCTTCTATGCTATTTTGTTGATGATGTCCATTGTCCATACTGTTGAAGACTTAGTCAAATTTAGAAATCTGACAAATTTTAAATCTAGAATTTGTAAAAATTTCAGTTTTATTATATTTATTTTAATGATGGAATATTTGACATTACATATTCGTAAGTGAAAAAATGCATTTGTATATGCAATACATATTATAACATTAAAAAATCATCAAGCGATGATAATAATTATTAATAAGTATTATTAATAATAATTTGTAATAATTATTAGAAATTGGCTCTTTAGAATAAAATCTATTGAATTTTATTTAAATCTCAAATGACATTTTTTTAATGTATTGCTGAAAGTCCAGTGTTCATTCATGTTTCTTTGTTTCTACTCTTGTACTTATGCGACATTACGAAACAGAGTGAGAAATTTTATATATCTTCTTTTATTTTTATTTTATTTTTTTTCTTTCTGTTTATTTGAAAGAAATTTATACAATCGCTATCATTTTTAATTTATATATTTTATACATTTTATATTTTTTTTATGATTTAATTAATAATTTTAATCTTATTGACACCAATGACTGAATGATTCCTTCAGAAAGCCAGAAGGGTTCATCGTGGTTCTGAAGAAGCGAGATCATCTCAACTGAGAGACGAAGAGCTGAGTCGTTTAATTCAAGAACAAGAAAGACTCGACGCTATGAAACGTGGTGACGTCAGAAAACAAGATGGCAGGAGGGAAGTGTCAAGAACTGAACGCGTTGTGAGTAGAGAGGAAACAGTCTGGAATGATGAAGAGAGAAGAGTTCCCAGGCAAGCATCAGAACCGGTAAATAATATTTAGTTATATTCGCTTATTTATTTTATTTCTATTTTAATTGTAAGAAAATATGAAATTTTGGGTTAGTTGTTGCGGATTCACTATGGGGTGTTTTCTTAGTGCACCCAGGTTGTAAATATGTCTGGGTACAATATATGTGAGAGAGACAGAATTGTGGCAAAACATAGTTAATCCACTTGGGTAGAACATTAAAACTAAAGTTAGTGTTGAGATAATGAAACATGCTCAGAGTTGTCTTGTTGTTGTTTATCTATGATGAATAATATTGGTTGTAAGATCTTGACAGTTGAGATTTTATATGAATCATGCAAAGACAGTTTCCAGTGTTGATATGATTCCCTGTGCACGATCATTTATCTATCTATTCAAATAGACATTTTTCTTTCGTGTCATTAAGCCTATCGGTTTTACAAATGTAAATATTTCTGTTTATAATTTAATTGACTCTAGATTTAAATAATTTCTCTTTATTTGAAACAGGGCCCCGGATACGGATCAACCCAAATCTCCCCCCCCGCTGGCTTGACTGGACGTAGCTTACCCTTTGGTCAGTCTGTCCTCTCTACTTCAACCATGACATCATCCAGCGCTAGAAATGCTGGCGGGACTAATCGTAATTAATTGAGAGATTTTCTTAGTGAATCTCAGTTTTGGTTTTAGGCTCCGATGACTTTGTAAGTTTTTGTTTGTCTATATCGAGACTGATTGATTTGGTCTTCTGCATTTAGAAATGAAGCCTCGTGTGACTGTCTGTCTATCTGTTTGTTTGTCAGTCTACAACTTTCAGAATCTATTTTAAATCAGAAGAGAATTAAGTTTAAATTTTTTATTTCATTAGATATAGTTTTTAACTACGTAGATCCTGCAAAAGTTAAAAATATATCAAATAATACAAACAACATAAATCATTTATATTTTTGGCCACCTAGCGAATGATATAAAAGTTTATTCAATTTAATTGGTTCATTTAGTTTAGCTGCCATGCTGTAATTTGGTGATGAGTGACTGCATGACATCTTATTTTTTATTTATGTGACACTTTGTTTTGCAGTGGATAAGTTTCTATCACGTCTATACATTATGATTAGATTTAATCAGGTAAATCATTATAATCTTGATTATAAATCCTGGTTAGATGTAATCATGATTTATAAACTTTTTTTGTCATATAATTAGCATGAGAAAGGTTTTAACTTTTTGTATCATATCATTTATTATTTTTTTATCGTTTATTATTTTTTATTTGCGTAAACTTTTTCCTTTGTATGATATTCTTTAGAATCTAAAGCTGACTTTTTTTACTTTAAGGATATTGTAAAGTTCATATTGAAATAGAATCTTATCTAATTTGATATGGTTCTGGTTAATGGTTATATAGACGTCTTGTATTTTGTAATTATTAGAACTGCTGCTATATTGAAGTAAAGAAAATAACGGTGCGGTGTATTAATAGTCCAGTTCTATCATGACTTGGTTTCTGCATACACGGTGTACAATATGTCACTAAGTAGTCTTCCTATCAGAGAAATAAAATGATGTGATCCTGTTTGCAATTCATTACATCGTGCAAAATTACTTTTTAGGCACTTACCTATTTGAATATTGTTGGTAATTACTAAATGTTGCTTTCTTTTTTACAGGTTTGTTCCTATTTTTTTTAAATGTCAACGATTTGACTTATCTGCTGCTCATTTGTATGGATCTAATGGCAATTTCATTAATTTAACTCTAAATATTTCCAAATATATTATTTATTTCGAATCCATTTACTCTTGTCATGATCAGATCTGATACTAATACAGATTTTTATTTCATTCATCGAAAGAAAATAAATTGGCGATACAGTTTGCAGCGAGGAAAGTTTACAGTTTTTGTGAAGTACAGTTTCGAACAGTTTGTAATACTGCTTATTTAGTTTATATAGATTTAGTTTTTTATAAAATTGTCTCAACTGTGTTTTACAAAAGATTGTAATAAGAATTTGTAATATTTTTCCTCGTGTAATCCTCGAATATTTATACTTTCAGATATAATGTCGTATAATTTTCCCTATTTACTAAAGTGTTCATATGATGTCTGTATTGTATACATGATTTCTATGTTTTTTCAACACTCTTAAATAAACGAAGTTTCTGATCTTGAATCTTGATATCTATATTACTTTGATATTATTTAATTTGCATAAGCTATGTTATTAAGCTATTTTAAACTGTATTTATATGATGCTGTATTTATATTATTTGAATTAAATATTTAAAGTAAATATTTAAATTGTTAGAGAAGTAAAATTAAGTTTTTTAATCTTAGTACAACATTAAGCCTTGAAGGCAAAGTTAATGAATTACTAATAAAATCAAGATTTTTTGATTTTTCAATTAACTTAGCAGATGTTAATGTAAATTGAAATATGGAGACAAATTTGCTTCACAAAATATCGTACCAATTAAATTTAATTACAAGTAACAGTAATACTCTATTAACGCCATCATAACACATTGTAATGCAGCGGTTCTCAACCTGTGGGTCGTGACCCCAACTGTAATGACAATTTGCCAGGGATCGCCTGACACCTGAGAATAATTTTTTAAAATAAAAAACGCGTTTTTTGTGGAATGTACATTCAATATACATCGCACAATACACACTTAAATGTAAAGTTAAACATTTTATTCATTTGCAAATTCATTTTTAAAAATATTGAACAAAAAATATAACAAATTGTTGTATTGGGGTCGCCACAATTTTAAAATTTTATCGT
Organism: Oconnorella tubifera; assembly: GCA_034700105.1. Taxonomy (NCBI): domain Eukaryota; kingdom Metazoa; phylum Annelida; class Clitellata; order Enchytraeida; family Enchytraeidae; genus Oconnorella; species Oconnorella tubifera. Next base: position 8,699 of record JAQIXG010004528.1, read on the forward strand.
TGGGGTCGCCACAACTTGGAAAATGTTAGCAAGGGGTCACAGCATCAGAAAGGTTGGGAACCTCTGTTGTAATGGGAAGTTCTTTGAGAAAATGTGATTTACTGACAGTTGAGTCTGTGTTGTATTATAAATCTTATGACAGTAATGGACTCTGCTTATTATTCCTTATACGCTCGTGTATATTGTTGTTATTTTAAGTTACTGACATTTTCTATCTTTAGTTGATTTATTTATATATAAGTTTTATGACCACAAGTATCTTGGTTGTGTTCATGATTCTCTCTTATCTAGTTGAATACTGCTACAAATCTCATGTGTTCTGTTGAATTATTCTAACAAATTGATTACTTTTCTGTTAGTTGTAGTCATTTTGGTTTACACGCATTATTAACCATATGCACATCATTTGCTTAAAAGTTCTATCTGGCTGCAAATGATGCAAATTGCTTTTGGAAAGGGTGGCTGTGGTTTAAATTCATCTATAATATCACAATTTTGTATTTAATACATGAGGCTTTGCTGCAAAAATAATTTTAGTCATTTAGTATTAGAAATCATTTAGTTTATTGACTTTATAATATCCTGCTGGTGTTTCTGTACAGATTCTCCCCATAAGAAAATCTCCTCAGTATAATTAGATTTTAATTCCTAAACTTACTGACTCTAGCCAGTGGCGAAGCCATCTCATAGCAAGTGGGGTTGTTTAAAAAAGTTAATAAATAATGCTAGTGTTATCGGCATCGGTGTTGACACCGAATTCGATGCCATTTTACCAATATCGGTGCAGCATTTTCTTATCCGAAACACCGTTACAAATTTCATCATTCATTATCAATCGCAATATATTTCTGCAATCATAAGCATAGAGGAATTCTTTAGAGGTATGTTAATTTAATGATGACAAAATTAAACTATATGTACTATGCACGAGTTTCAAAAACTCTACTCTAGCCCACTGCAAGTTGCATAACACTTGCACGGAGTGAAAAATGAGAGACTAGCATACCCCACTCTCTACAAAAAAAGTCTCCAGATTTGCACAAATTGCGTGGGTCATTTTTTCAGGAGTGGGGTTGTTTGAACAACCCCAAACAACCCCGTGGCTTTCGCCACGGGCTAGCACTTGATTCAATCAAATAAATTTGAATAAATTACTAGGTAATAATATGTATGAGTCCCTGATTATTTGCAGAATAAAACGGTCAGAATTTATAATCACGATCCTCATTGTTTAATTTGACATCATTTAATATTTGATATCTATCGCATTTAAAGTCGACTGATATTTTATTTTTTGCTTTATTTGTTATTATGTAAATCGTAGATTTGATTTGTTGATATTTGTTGATATAAATAAGAAATTAATTTAATGGATAAAAATAATTACTTTACCAAAAATTGATCTTTGTCAATCATAAGTCTAAAGTTGGCTTAAGTAGATCAATAATCTGTTAACTTAACGATTGTATAAATCTTCAAATATATAACTTTTTATTTTTATCACCAGGGTTATATAAATACTCTTAGTAGCTCTTGTAACTTACTCGTTTAGAATATTCATATTTGTTATCTGTTTTTATTTATACTGTACCTTGAAACTGTTTATACCTTAGCTTGAAGCTATTTCAACTTGAGGTAAAATTTTATTGAAACTCTGTTGCGTTCTTTCTATTTATTTCATAGAAGCAATACATTAAGATCTTTTCAACTAACTTTTTTGTATAACTTATACATTTTATTAACGAATGCAAACATTTATGACATTACATGAAGTTACAAAATAATTTTGCATTTTTCTGCAGACGAATTTAAAATTCAATTTTAAAATATAGTTGTTATAACCTGTATTTCTTCTGCTAAGCTGCAATATTTTGATCCGTGCAACAATAATATCCACGCCAGAATAGATTGACATAAAACTGTCATTTACCTTAATCAATTTCTTCTATTATAACATTTATATCTTTCTAGTAGACATAAATCATACTTTATTTTACGATTTGTTTAAAAAGCTTTCACAATCATGTTAAAAATGCGCCTTTTCAGTACATTATTTATTTATTCGCAAACATATATATTTATTATCTATATTATATATTTAGTTTTGGTTTAAATATAAAGCTTTTAATACTATACAGATATAGAAATGAGCGCCTAAGCTTTAAAATTTTTCCCGCGTAACACATTCACTCGAGCAGTGCAGTAAGAACTTACCAGAACCGTTTGCAACAATAGTCGCTGAACTTAGGGTACTAAATAATTTAGTATTTTTTTCGACACCTAAATATATACACTGTACAATGTACATTTCATAAGAAACATTTAATTTTTTTACATCGAGAATTGTTTTCATTTTGCTATTGTTGATTATGTAAATATTTTCGAAAATAAAAAAGTGCTGTTTTTAGACGGATGTCTTATGGTGTTTATGTTAACTCTTGATTTATTTGCTTTCAGTTTATTTGTGGCTGTTATTCATGACAATGTAATTTTTACCGTATGCTCATACACCGTTGAGTAATACATTGATCAAATAATTGTGACATTATATAAATTGAATATTTATTACAATAAACACAATTTAAACTTTTAAAAAAGGATCAGTTACTTAGTGAATCTTTCTAATGAAAAATTGTAGAAAATTTGCTTGAAAATAGTGATATTGCTTTTTTTATCTTCTATGACACTATTGTAAATTGTCGACGTCCTTGCAATTACATTGCAATTACTGCAATTTCAACACTAATTGCAATTACCATTGTAATTATTCGATGTTCGGTGGATGAACTTGTCATTCTAGTTGCGTTACATCTTGCAAGATAATTAACTTTAGCCCTGTTTCGTTTTCTTATTGACTCACTTTAAATACAACGTTTTAGTGTTTAATAACAATTCTAACGCAAATTAGAGCAGTAGTTAGGGATCGGACTCAAATATCAAGTATTCCGAGTTCGAGACTTAACAATTCCAATATCTGGCTAACTTGTTGCTACTTTAGTAAGATGCATAATGCGTTATTAACGTTTATTTGATGCCTGAAACTAGAAATAAATATTTAAGTATAAAAACTAAAATGTTTCTATCAAAAAATATAACAGTTTTTAATCGATATTGTACAGAAATGACTATGAAAGGAACAAATATTGTAAAATTTATATTTACAAGGAACGAGTAACTTTGTTATTATGTTTTATGTAATTTACCGTGCAAACGATATTTTACTTTGATAGTAATATGTAACAGTAGTGATAGTAATTTGACTTGCAACTTACGTAATACAATGCTGAAATGGACATTTTGGTATTTACTTACATTATTTTTCAGTTTTATTTCAGTTAATTCCTGCTTTATAAGGATATAAAAGGATTCTGTGTGTATAGCATGTTTCTCCCTTAGGTGATGCGTTGTCCTCACTGCTTTGGTGGATCATATGTGGTCTTTCCTGATACGGAGGGCGTTTGTGACATCGTTTTTCGACAGTTAAGCAGGCTGTTAAACTTATGTTAAACTTTAGAGTAACATTACTGATTGAATTGAGTTAGCCTATAGTCAAATGCTTTGAAATGTTGTTATATACATTCATTATTTTAATTTTATAAATAAAAATAAAGTAAAATCAATAGGATCAATTGGACGTTAAACTTATCCTAACTGGAACCTAACTGAAATCATGACAACATATCATTGATTTTTGTATGAAGAAATACATTTTGACAAACGAGTTTAAGTCCCCCCACGGGGAGGGGGAGGGGGAGACGACACAGTGGATTATAATGATAATTGTTATACACTGTTACAGCAATTAAAATGAAAATAAATAAATCCAATTTCTGAAAGTATACAACAAAGTCTCAATCCTTCGCAACAGTTAGGGTTAGAATTCTTTAATCTTTATCATTAAATTTATGTAATCTTCAAAGGTGCAATGGTTTAACCCTCCTCCTCCTTGGCTACGCCACTGATTAAGATATTGAAGTAAATAATAATAATAATAATCACAGCCTTCCCTGCCCATCACACCCATCTTCTTCCAGGCAGTCATCATGGGACAGCCCGTGTATCTCGTCTGACAA
>JAQIXG010004529.1:0-12770 GCA_034700105.1 Oconnorella tubifera
ACTTTGTTGCAGAATTTTGAGGGATATTATTACATTGCGCAATCTTTAATATTCATTAAAGATTGCATCGCGATAAATGCATATTATCAATCTATTCATTATAATCATTATAATAAGGTAACTAAGTTACAGATTAAAACAATCCATTTGCTGAATATCTTATTGTCTTTTATTATTGTATTTGATATTGTATTTTAATATTATAATGTATTAATTAATTGGAATTTAATCAATTTTAGAACTATATGACATCTGATTATAATTATTGATTACGTTTAATCTATTATACTATCAGAGTATAATTTTACAATATATTAATATTATAATATTATACTTCAGTGTATTATACTGTGATTGTGCTTTTTTGAGTGGCATAACCATAATAATTTTTAAAAGGGCACTCACAGACAAAATGTATAATATTATATAGTATTATACAGTATACATTTTTAGCAAAATGAATATAATTATATAAAATCATTTAAATTGCAGGATCGAGCTAGTCATACTCAAAAGATGATCTATCTAACATCACCGCCAAGTGAAAACCTGGCAAATCTTGCTAAAACACTCAGCTAAACTGTCAAATACAATAATTTATTAATAAATAATACAAACTACTGCAATAAAACATTTATTTCGATTAAATTCGTTCATTTTATTCTGGTTTAAAATGATTTTTAACGATCTTAGAAACTGGTTCTTTAAATGTAATATTTTGTTTGTGTAATATTTTTGCTGGCTGTTTATAACGCGCTTTAAATATTATTTATAATTTGCTATTTATTTTAATTTTTTTATATTTTTACTATTAATAGCAATAATTACAATAATTAGCAGTTAATAGTATAATGATTTTTTTCTAATCTGCGAATAATTATATTACTAATTAAATGGAATGTGTGGCAGAATTGTTCTTTTATGATGTCTTTCATTTAGCTCACTAACTAACAGTGATTTAATTTCAGATAACAAATCATGTGATTAAACTATAAAATAATTAACTACCTACTTAACTACTTGTATAAATTAAAATGAGACAATTAACTTATTACTATAATGGAACATACTCATTTACAATACAGCCAATACCACTACTTAAAATTTATTGATTGTGGGGCTCGACGGCCTAGTCGATCGCAGGAATTATTAAAACCGGAATTTGAACCCTAATCGTTTTGAGTGTTGTCTGTTGCTACCGCTGCGTCACCTTCTTATTCGTTAATAAAATGATAACGAAATTGAGTTAAAAGTCTGGGAACAAAATTTTAACAAACATATTATTCGCATTATATTCTTTATTTCATCCAATGAGTAGCAAAAATCAGTAGAAATAGTACAATAATATATTTATATCAACAAATATAAAGCAGTTATAATAAATCACAATCAAATAACAACAAATATGCGTCGTTAGTTACAAAATTCAATTTGATTGTCTTCAAGTTTATCGAATAGTTGACTAGAAAAGCACAGAAGTTATGTTTAAAAAAGCAACGAAATGTTTACATTTACAAACAATAGATATTTAGATACTGTATATACAGCATACTGCAAAAAATCATTTTTACAACATCAAAATATAAAGTATATAAGTAGTAGGTCACGACAATTCGTCTGAAGACTTTTGATCTACGACGCTACATCTACCGACATTTAGGTCTACCGAGATTTGGTCTACTGAAACATTAGGATTGGTGTTAGGGTTAGGTTTAGGATTAGGTTTTAGAGTATTTGTTAAGGTTATGGTCAGGGTTAAGGCTAGGGCTATAAATTAATTTAGGATTATAGTTAGGGTAGACTAAATGTCGGTAGACGTAATGTAGTAGACCAAAAGTCTGCAGACGAATCGTCGCGGAGCCCATCAGTAGTAGATCCTTTATAATATCGATACAAATACTCCCAAACAATATGCAAAAGTAAGGAAAAATTTACTTCAAATATGATGAAAAAGATTGCGTTAAGTTTCTAATCTACAACATTCAGTCTAATGCTCTCTTAAAAATTTTAATAATCGCTAAAAAAATGCTGATAAATTCAATATACAAAACTGGTCGCAATTTTACACAATTATTTCTTTCATTATTACTATTACATTTGATCTTTTTGATCTACATTGATTAACCGGTATCCGTCATGACGAACCTTGATCAACAATGATCAATCGCCATATTATTTGCACATTTGTTTTAAAAAAATCACCTTTTACTCTTAACCTAATGCTATGTGCTAACTGAATGTTAATAATTTTGATTAAATCCAGTGGCGTGTGAATTTATTTTGGGGGGGTGAGGGGAGAGTTGTGGAAGAAACAACCACCCCATTGGAGGTAATTTTTTTATAATGTCAAAAGGGTGAGGTTAGCGGCTAAACATCCCCGACCTTTTGTAACAATTTCTCTTCCCCTTCCCCCTTGATCAATTCTTCCAGTCGAAGCCACTAACTGATTGATTGATTAAAAATAATCTGATTTTGAACAAATTCACAATTTGATCAAACGATGAAAACTCAGATCTTTCATAAACGCAAATATTAAACAAATTAAAAAGCTAATCTTTAATTTATTTAAAAATTACATTTTATATTCATTTAAAGCTAATTTTCATAAATCTAAGCGAGTTTGTGTTACTGCGCAACTACAGCTCGTTGGGACCTGGATCCATTTCCAAACAAAACTTTCTCGATTACTCCGCGAGTGGGAGTGACTATGCCTCTGATGGGCGGAGACTAGGGGCCGCGCCAGGGCGAAAATATAGGAATACTTCTGCCGACAACTGGACGAAAATCTGAGATAAATATAACAATAATATCCATAAAAAATATGAAACATTTAAGTATAATATCCAAGCAATATGAACAATTATTTCAAACGATGAAAAAATGGTATATAGTTTTCATTTCAATCTAAAGCTCTGTTAGAAAATTCAAAAAATCGCTGCAAAATTATAAATTGAATCCACAAAAATTATCTATATAATTGTCGATATAAAGAGCAATTAATGGATCAAAAGTTTAGAAAATACTCAGGTTATAATCAGATTCCCCAAGACATTTTTAATCTGATTCTTTAATCTGATTTAATCTGAATTTTTAAAAATTCATTTAAATGAATTTTTATTCGCAATACTTGTTTGAACTGTTGTTTAAACTGTATTTAACTGTTTTTGTTCTGTCATTAGAAGTCTTATTTTATAAGAGGTTATGTTATTATTCCTATTATTGATAATCATTCAGTTAATAGTCGTTTGGTTAATTTAGTTAATTTAGGCTCAATTAAAATTATGTGCTTAACAATTGCACACGTCTAAAAATAATATTCACATAAACGCATAACATTTAACTTTTTTTTGAGTTAATTAAAAAATGTTACAGTATAATTTCTTCAATATTATTTATTTTTTATTTCTGCACTTCTATCTAAAAACTGATATCAATGTATTAAAGAAACTGACATCCTAACGGCTACCTTTTTATTACGCTATATTCTTTTATATAATTACAATTTCATGATAACTGATTTATTTCAAAGATCCTGTCTATTGTTACAAATCAAAAATTGCATTACAATTTAAATAAAAAATAAATAAATATCAACCTGCTATGATCCACACCGATGCAACAGCCCGGGCAATCTCTCGCGGGCGATCTCGAACCCCCAACATCATTGTTTCGACATGTCACCGTGTAGAACCACTGCGCACCGTGCGTGGTGTTATGGGAAGGTTGGAACACCTCGTGCTCGGTGTTGTTAGCGTCCCGGGCTCGAAGCAGTTTCCGCCACTCGGTCCTGGCTGGGCAGGAAGGATGGGCGAGCTCCCAGTGGATGGAATCGGGGTGCGAGCGAGGGGGTTTAGATGCAGAGAGGGAGGAGGAGGGAGGGAGAGATGAGGGGGTGGGATGTAAATCGCGAGGAAATCGCTGGAATAATTTAAAATCTAATTTATTTGACAGAATATAAATCGAGAAAGTTCGAGACGGTCCCTAAAGATATTTTAATTAAATTAATTTATTTTAAATATATGAATTACTAAATTTTAGTGGCAAAAATTAAGAATATTCGATAATTAACTAGTCTTGAAAGTTAATTAATAAGCTAAAAAATGAAATAAATGCATAAATTGAATTGTTGCCTAAAATAGTTGCCTAATTAATTAAATGCAAAAGTTTTAAAATATTCAAAAAAACAGGCGTCTTAATTGTGTACATTCTAATTAATGAGTATATAAATGTCTACACTATACACGTTTGCAATATAGTTGGAATATTTGAGTTCTATTTGCTACAAAGTTTTTTTTATAATAAAAATAATGGAATAATTGATTAGTTACATAAATATTAAGTACTAATAATATACCAAGTGATTATGACTAGAAGATTTCCTTTCAAATTTATCATCAGCAAGTCTCTGTGTTGAAAGAATAACTTGACTCTCTTTCTGGAGACCAAATAAACAACTTAATAAGGACCTCGGAGTAGATTTGGTCTCAGTTTCTGATTGATTGATAGAACTCCACGGTCTGATGTCATCAGTGACGTCATTTACATCTATGATATTAATAATAATCATTATATATCATTGTAAATAGTCATTATAATAATATATCTAAATTTTATTTGAAAATAACGAATATTGTGATATTATTTAATGGGTGTTGTTTGGGACACAGTTTTTGATTGAAAACGCCTTATTTCAACTATATTATTTTGCTTTATAAGTCAATTAAAAATAGGTCTACACGATCAAACTACTTAAAGAACTACATATTGTATAAACTGGTAATAATTCATCAATAAAGGAAGATTACGTACAGGCAGAAGTTTTTAATTAATTCTTTTCAATAAGACCTTTATAATAAATTAGGCCTACTCCTCTGAAAAATAGCAAATATTTTCAGTCACGCCAATTACAAATCATGTCACTTATATCAATTGAAAATACTGTTTCTTTTTTACTCGAGAACAATCCGACTAAGTATCAGTTTATAACTCTTCAACTAATCATATCAACGACACTTATAATTGCTGCGTTACAAAACAGAAGAAAGTTTCTCATTCACAAAATTGATTATTTATAATCTTGCTGCGCATTTCAAGATAGATGTCAACTTGAGACTATTGTTTTGTATAATTGCAACAATCATATAAATCAAATTTTTCTATGCGTTTAATATTTATTGCCCGAGTCTATCGCAAGAAGATGTTCAATGCCCGATTAATATTTACATAATTTTGTAGTCACACTTTATCCAAGGCAAGCGCAATATAAATCATTGATAAAAACTCGAACTACTACACTTAATAAAAGCAATAAATTCCTTTTGCTGAGATTAAGTGATACTTACATTGATTCAGCATAACCTTCAGTAACCGAAACGTTACTTTGAATGTCATTTTTTCTCAATTGATTAGTGACTGAATTTACAGGATGCGAAACAATCATATGAATTGTTTACATGTGATAAATCGTATAATATACAATATCGACAATGAAAAAGTAGGGTGGAAGTAGTTGAAAAGAAAAAAAAAATTGAGTGAAGTTACTGATGATACTCAATCGTGTAGGCGTAAGTGTAGGAGTGTACTTGAAATCAAATTTGACGTAGATATTGCTATCAATAAATCATGCATCGTTCAGATTTTATACTTAAACAACAAAACGGAATATAAAAATGACCAGAACTATTTACAATACTTCTGCATTCATAAATACAGTAATATAAAAATGATCGAAACTATTTAAATGTTTCATTTTGATAAACACAGCAATAATTCATTCACGAATAATTAAACTGTCTGCGCTTTTGTTGTAATTAAATTTTGCAGTAATTAAATGCTTTCAAAGATTTTTAAATAAATGAAGACTTTCAGTAGAATGTGTTTCAATTAATAATTTATATGTACAAATTTACTAACTAATAAAGCCGGTAAAAATTCTGTATCCAGTGCGAATTATAATTATAATTATAATTAGTATACAAATTATAATATTAATTATAATTTGTATACTAATTTTTCGTGCATTCACCATTCGCATACTTGTACACGAATTAAAGTTAAGGTTAGTCATAAAATTAATTTTTTATTGCTATTTAAAAGTAGTCAAAGCAAATTGCATCGTTTGAATTAGTATTAGAGTTAGGTTCGGGAAAAACAGTTGTAGTAGACGAACTGTCTGTTTACGATAAATTAATTATACAAATTGCTATTTACAAAAAGTCAATTTTGAAGTCAAATTGCAATTTGACTTCTTGACTTAAAAGTCAAAAAGTCAAATTTCATTTACAAAAATTAATATATTCTGAAAAAATTAATATATTCTGTGTAATATACACAATATATTAGTATTAATCCAGAAATAAGAAAAAATGCAAAAACTTTGAAAGTACACTCACCAATTAAAAATGCATCATTATATCGACGATGCCCTCTCGTGTATGAACCTGTATCAAAGCAAAAATCTCGTTATACAAAATGATTAGATTTGTATCTTTTTGACAAACAATAATTTGCGCTTGTAATTCGTGTCACTTTTACGATAGAAGAAACTTTCAAAAAACAGTAACACAATGCAAGAAATGAGCATAAAATTAGCACAATTGTAATTATTATCATTAAAATGTTTACTTGAACATCTGCTATTGAGATAATAATAATATGTAAGGTGAATAAAATGCATTAATCGACAAAACATTGGCCTGAAATTGACTGATAAATATGGAAATTTAATTTAAAGTAATTTTTAAACAAATGTATAAGTAGGCTATAGATGAATCGAAAAGATTATCAAGTTAGGTATTTCTCTCAGTTTAGTCAATTGTAGGCCTATTTAGTTATATGTATTATAATATTAACTTTATTAATTTTAGCTAAAAACAGTTAAAATAAATAACAAATGAAAACAAAATTAAATAAATAGAAAAATAGTCGGCATAAAGATATTAATTTCGTCGCCTGAATAAATTACGTTAAATTTTATCAAATGAAGCAAATAGTAAAATTTGTGACAAACTAGAAATCAGAAATTCGCGTTTATTAATAAATGCTTGATAAAAATAATACATTAAAATTGTTAGCATTTTTGTTTTTACAACGCATGCTATATATATATATCTGCTAATTTTTTCAATCAATCAATCGTAGCGCCTACGGTAGAATTATAATAATATTTAAGCAATCAACATTTCAGCATTTTTGATATAAAAATAATTCATCAATGATTTAAACCACATGTTGATTGATCAGCATTAAATTATTTATTAGATTTTAATTCGGGCAAATTTAATGATTAAAAAAGCACAATATATATTAAAACATATTTTTTGTGTTTAGCGGAATTTTGTAATCCGGAAAGTATAAAATATTAAGTATGCGCAAACTATAAAATTAGGAATTTAGTTTGCGCGAGAGGGGGGGGGGGGGGTAAGGGGTGGAAAGAGATGATGATTTTTCAGGGTAATGTAAATGAAGTAATAGCAAATTTATATTTCCATGGTTGGAATTGAACCCTAGGCACCCCCCTTCTTTGGCAGTTTAACGAATATATTTTCCTTACGCTAATTTCTAACATTTTTTTAATTATAACCATTTTCATCCCAACATTATCAATTATTTACGCACATTTTACTCACGTTATTTATAATATTATCGAGTCGACAACATTTAATGTTGCATCTACAAAAATTAGACTGCTATTATATTATTAGCATAGGTAAGCCTACATTATTAATTTATTATCGATAACTCTTTGAAAGAATGGTGGTGTATTCAAAAAGAATAATTTTAAACGAAAATATCGTTTTTTCACATCTAAAAATACATAATTATAAGTCAAATCAAAAATCGTTATAATCCCCATAAGAAAACGGTACAGTCAATAAGGAACACAAAGCATAAATTTAGCAGAGTAAACACTAAAATTTAAAGAACATTATCTTGCATTTTAATACAACTTTCGACTGCGATATAATGCTTTATTTATTCACGTATTTCAAATTAAGTTCGAAATAAGTTCATCGAGTAAATTATATAGTAAAATTAATTTAAACGAACTTAATAAAATTAATTTCTATATACTGTAATTAGAAATTCTTATAAAATTGCTTAATTATATGATCATTAGATAATGATTAATGCAAAAGATTTTCAAATAATTTATATTTCTTTTGAATATTGTAAATTCTTTTCTGAAGCTTAAGTTCTGATTCAAAGTGACTATTGCTTCCGATAAATACCTTAACGAAAGATAATCTATACGTTAAGCTTAACATTACTGTAATTTAAATATCAGTAAAGATTTCATTAACATTGAATTTAAATAAATGATTATAATTTGAATCTTCGCATTGAGGATTTTGCTTGAATTTGTTAAGCAATTTTAACTTGACTATTATTTTTAACTTTATTCAACAAGATGAATCTCAAGAAGCTTGATTGATAAAAACCGGTGTAATAAGTTTTCAGTGTTTACAATATAAATCACATCCGCAATGAAATTATTTTTCTCTGGACATTTATAAACTGCAGACGAATGAAAAAAAAAATCGGCGCCTTTAATCAATCATATTTCTACCGTATACAGTAGGCCCTATATGATTAAATATATGCATGAAAAGAAGTAATATATCTATAATATATAACTCGACAATAATTTTGAAACTTAAATAGAAAAGGTTAAATTAATGCTTAATAAAGTCATCAATTTGAGTAATTAATTTCGAATAAAAGTCACAAACTAGTCGTCTGTGTACTATTACGCAGACGACTGGTTTGTGACTTTTATTCGAAATTAATTACTCAAATTGATGTAATTGGCAAATAATATAAATTATTTGTTAATCGGTAATTATATAAATTGGCAGAAGTTTTGGTTTTGTCCCTAAATCATAGGCTTATACTTGTTTAATCATGTTTTATACTTATTTATATTTTCTTCAGTTTGATCTTCATTTTATAATTATTGAGGTTGAATAAGCGTTATTGTTGTTTTATTTTGCTATGCGCTTTTGTGCAAATTGTGCAAAGATTTGTTTGCAATAAATACAAATATTCGTATTGTTACAATATGTATTCTGCTACAAATATTGACGAATTTAGACTAAATTATTAATAATAATCCTAACCATGGACGAGAGTCTGAGATAAACGTCCGGATCATCGTATATAAGTCTCGGACGTAGCTGCCAAAATAAAGTCTTATTAAAAGGTGCAACAAGCTAGCGATATATAGCGAATGAGAGCTTTCGCTGAAATCGAACCTGGACCCGTTGGTTCCTAATCTAGTGCGTATACCATCTTTTCATCGAGTTTCGACTGTTATAAAATCTGAACACTAATAAACATGCGACATCGTTACAATGCTTAAAAAAGAATGAAATAAAAACTTTATTAAAAAACAAAAAATGTGTTAATCACTAAATTTAATTATCTGATCACATAAAAAGAACAATTTAGTTTATTGTAATTGTTATAATTTACGCACTTAATTGATATAGTGGCTTTTTTCTTTTTATTTGTTTATATTGTTGCTTCTATACGTTGTGTAAATAAACAATATATTTATATATAGCATTGCATCGAAATAAAAGAAAATAAATTTAAACATTTTACATCTAAAAATAATCATAACGTCTCAATTAAGATTCATCTGTAAAAATCGAATAAATCATCTTGTACTTTACATTTAAATGTCTAAATATTTATTAATTCAGTACTTTTTGTTAAATAGACTTTGAAATGAACAGTATGACTACAATTATACTACTCAGTTGTAACACTTAAATCTTATCTGATTTCATAACAAATAGAGATGCATAGATTTCATATTGTCAGCTGTTAAATGATTATATTTTATTTTCAAATTCAACAACAGACAGTGGCATTTATAAAATGAAGACAAGACAAAATATCTAGACTGTATTTCAATGCGGTTAGATCACGCAAAAGCAACGTAGTAATTTAAATACAGTTATAAGATTGACATTAAATATATTTTTGCTAAATATGTATTTAGTGTCATAGGCTTCATGAATATATTACCATACGATAACTTTAAGTTATTCTTAAGCATTTGATGATGATATTTAAATAATTGAACTTAAATAATTGAATAAAAAATAAAGTTATTAAAAAATAATGCTTTTGCATATAAATATATATATATTTTTATAAAAAGATAAAAAATTGAACTTAAGTCCTTTTGTAGGCGTTTTGTTTATTTTCAACACATAAACGCATTTAAGTAAACACATTTTAACTAATTACAAATTGCAATTTTTAATGTAAACTTATTAGTTATATTTATTCATTCATTACTAAAACAGCACGTGAAAACAAACTTGCTGATTTATATCATTTTAATATTACTGTCTTTATTATTAGAATTTTGTTAAACTTTATACAAACTTCTAATAAATATAAGTTTACATAACAAACGTATAAAAGTTTCCAAAGATGAGTTTATTACCAGAATATAGCGATGCAAATTGACATCATAAAATAAATACAGAATAGATACATAGCAGAAGAAATATAAAGATAGTATCTACTATTAATTTACAGTACACAGAGAGTGCTGTATAAACATAAGCGTATAAATGGTTAAATACAATTGCTATTTTACTATTGATAACGTTATCTATAAATTTCACTATTAAACACAAAATTTATTTGTATACTTTTATAGCCCTCGTGTAAATTAAGTTTATATAAAACAACTGTTAAAAATTTATGCAAATGTGACTTAATCCCTTCTCCTCCATCTGTTTGCATTAAGATTAGAAACCAAAAAGCACCCACCTGAATGACTAACTGACACACACAGGGCTAAAAGCACGAACACGAAAAATTCAGATCGTTTCAAAAGTCTCATCGTTCTGTTATCAGAAGCTTTGGTTTTCAAGGCTACTCGAACAATCAAGGTTATCGTCGAAATATCTTGAGTTTATTAAAATATACTAACTAGGACCTATATAATAAGCCTATATAATTATATTATAAGCCTATATAATTACGCCTGTGATCTTCTTTTGTTTCTGGTGATGGTCGAACAACGTAAGATAGAAAATTTCGTCCTATAGTCAAATTTATCAAACTTATTTCAAGTTATTCATTGTAGTCTGAATGTCAAAGTGCGATTAATTATAATTAATTAACATCTTAAGTTGATAGTATTGTTCCTTTCACATGTAAAGTAAATATTTTCGTTTACAAACGAATAAAATTGCTGAAAATTAAGAAAGTTAAACTAAATTAAAGTTAGCTTAATTATTAATTAATCAATTCATTTACGAAATTATTCGATTATTTTCGAGTTATAATTGAAGTCTGATGATGCTATGCGATAGTTGTAACATCTATGAAAATGGATTATCGTTCACATTTTTTCAACTTCTATTCGGTGATTAATGCTCCTGATCTAACTTACTCAAACTACGATCAATTAATCCAATGGCTGTTTCTCGAGTGAACTTATTTTTATTCGATTATAGCTGAAAGTCTCCAGTTCGATTTTTGTCATCGAAACGATAATGCAAAAGTAAGCGAGCACAAAGTAAATGCTAAACAATCCGATACACGCAGTTCAAATAGAAATTAAATTACAAGAAGAAATTTTAAGTGAAAACTGATACATATAATAGGAGTTAAAGTTTTAACGTTCAATTTTCGTTCTTAGTCTAAAACATAAATAAACATAATATAAACAAACAAAAACATAATATTAACGAACATAATGTTTACTATAAAATAAACAAAATGTTAACGAGCTAAAATGAGCTTAACTGTAACTTTTAACGTTTAAAATTTCGCTATTTATTAAAGTAAAATTGTAACGAAAACTAGATCAACAAACTCAAAACTTATATCTATAGATATTTTAAGCATTTTCACTATAGGCTAATATCATATAATATAATATATTATGTTTTTTATATGGATACACGGTTTAAGGCAATGCGAATTGAACTAAGTAATTAATTAAATACATACAAATATCAGTGTATATCTTGTTTTGCTATTATCAAAATGAACATTGTATTCAGTTCATGGTGTTTTACCTAATCGAAACGGCCTAATTAACTATCTTATAATTAATAATTTAATAGGCCTAAATTGTAAATGTAAACTTGTTTAATAAGTCTACGTGTTATTTTTCTTCGCTAAAGCATTTAATTGCTAAACTGCGCACTGCACAAGCTTTTATATTGCAGATTAAAACGAAATTGTGTACAGATTATGTTTAGAGACTAAGAATTATTTCTCGAGCATAACCTTTGCTTATTATTGACAATCTCATTTATATAATAATTACATAACCCGTTAGACTTATAAGTTTATTTATCTGTTTGAGAGATGGTCTAGTTATTTATGACTGTCTGATGATTTAAGATATGATTTATTTTATTGTGATATAGTGATTGCAGTGATAATACACTGGAGTCGTCGATTTAAAACTTTAAAAAAGAGACGCTATTCAAATTGAATGGGTTTGATGCGTCATATTTGTACGGGTTATTAACCTAACCCTAACCCTCACCCGTATTTTAAATACGGGCGAGGGTTAGGGTTATATTTTTAAGGGTTATTAAATGTTTCGTTAAAGCATTAATATTTGAAACATTTAATCTTTTAAATATCTCTAAATACAAGTATCCGACGATAAAAATTCAACTACATCGTCACCCCACCCCCCCCCCCCCCTCTTACAAAGGGATGTTTGACCACTAAACTCACATATTTTTAACAGGACATCAATTGTTTTGACCTCCTATGGG
>JAQIXG010004530.1:0-12770 GCA_034700105.1 Oconnorella tubifera
AGAGAGAGAGAGACAGAGAGAGAAAGAGAGAGAGAGCATATCGTGATGCAAACTTCACTGCAAATTTACCAGTGCTCGACAACACAAGATTAGCGGCATTGTATACGAACGCATGTTCCTTCGAATGGCTATATATAACAGATTGCTGATTTACTGCGACCGTGTCGCAAATATGTTCGGACGCCGAGACGATGCTTTAACTGAATAGGTTGATAAGTTTCAAGGACAGACGCATTGAATTCGATTTGGACATCTAAGTTACGGAGAAAACGAATAAATTTGATGAAGGCTAGATGTGAGATTTTTACTTATAGATTAGAATGTCTATAAGTAACCTATTACTAATTTATTTATACAACTATATATTAATATTAATTCAGTTATATTAATATAAATGTATTAATATCTATGAAATTCAGTTTAATGTTTTATTTATTCTTTCTGTTTCGTTTTTTATCAGTCGTTTACTATGATGGGAGTCATTCTTTGATACATACCATCTTGTAGAACTTTCACAGTAATAACATCTTGTGTTTACCTTCTATAAACCTTTATATCAGTACTTCTTTTATTACCGTCTCTCAATTAAACAGTTTTATATTAAGTCCTTAAATGCAGCTGTCATCCAAGCATTTTATCTTCTGCTCTTCCCTTGTCATCGTGCATTAATTCTGACAATAATGTTTCGTAATGCCTCTGAGTTCTTTGCTACAGAACTACTAGGTCGTAAAACAACGAAGAATAGTGTCCCTCAGCGCTATCAGCATTCTTCTCAATCCTGTTTCATCAAATGTAATACTTTTGCTAGCGGCTGCTTTACTCATGACATTACGTCTTTGATGTTTCTCTTACTGAAGCTTCTACACTGTAATCTCAGCGAGCAATGAGAAATACAAGACGTGAAGAATGTGGATGGACTTGTTGCAACTTAACCCGTGCCCTTTGAGTTAATAAGATGAGCTTGTTATTTACAGTAGTCGCCCTGCCGTTGCGACTAATTATGTGTACGAAGATGTATTAGCAGAGGAGCGTGTCAACGACTTATTGTAGCTTCAACGCTTTGATAATTACATGTTGTTGCATATTTTACGTCCGACGTTAGAAACAATGCAAGTAATTTATATATATAGTTGATCCATTAATTCTGTACCAAAACGACATTCAAATATCTTTGTTTTCATTTATGCTACAAAAATTGCCTTCTGTGCTTTACATAATAGCATCAAACAATATATAATGTTTATAATGTTCTTCGCATTTTCGTTGCTGTTTGTGTCAAATAATAGGCCCACGCCGCAATAAGCGTTAAAACGATGATATTCTTATATATATTTACAATTATAATACTAATAATTGCATTTAAACTACGAAAATCAAGTTACGAATTAACGTTATTGAGACTGCATAAAGCATGAACAGACAAGAAAATGTGAAAGATGTATACTATAGTATCAAAGTTAAAAAAAATAAATTATGTAATTTAACTCATTTATTGTAATTATTTTGAATGAATGCTCAATCCCCTTCCGCCCCCCCCCCACCTCAATATTTCAAGCATGAAAATATGAAGGAACGGCATTTCATTTTGGCCGGAGATCAAACCGATCCACAGATATATTTGAAATCAATATTCTTCCCATCAACAATCAATTTTCTATCCGCCTTTGCATGCTGCAGTTTGGCTGAGAATCTAAATCGAATGATGCAAAATTTTAAACATCGAGTAAAAATATTTTTAAAAATTTAACAAAAAACAGCTATAAACTTATAGTTGGAACAATATATGTTTGTTTGTCACTATAGATGACAAACAAACGTTATAGACTTATTTAATTATTGTATATTCATTGTAATTGTCTACTGCATTGTAGACAAAATATTATCAACAACTTAAACTGTAACTTAAACTTTACGGCTATCTGAGATATTGAACAATTTCTTGCAGATAATATAAACAAAAAACTGACAGATTTAAATAGAAAATTGTCTTTTTTAAGTTTTCATACATTATAGATAAATTAACAACTTCAAATTAGGTCAAAGATTTTTTCCAGTGAGAACTCATTGAACCTCGAGACATGTTGGAAAGTGCTCTGCTGTTTACGCATTAATTGAACAAGTATTAACGGCAAGCGTCGAGTAACGCAACTACCTGCATCTCGTGCGTGACAAAAAGTTGCGTGACATAACATGGCAAGCGTCACGTCTCGTAACTTTACGCACTGTACGTCGCATAATAATGCGTGTATTACGGGCTGTAACGCAAAATATATGTTATGCAACATTAGATGCAATGCATATAGTATGCAATATTCTGATGTTATTGTATTATGCAAAAATGCCCAGAGTGATTTAGCAATATTTGGCGAGTGGCACAACCGCGTAAGTAGTTTTACGCAATCAGTTCGTCATACATTTAACTCTATAATACGCATTTAAATGAGTTACTTGACGGAACAAGATGTATTACGTATACAATACATGCATACACTTGAATTATATCAATGTGAATTTTGTGCATTTTGACTAACAGTAGATTCACACGTTTTTTTACTCATCATGCAATTCTCAGTTACGTAATAAATGTAAGAAATGGGTATTTTGATTTTGGTAGAATACAAAATGCAAATACAAAAATTTGGAAGCTTCTGTCAAATAATTACTCTTTTGGTTTTTCAATGGTCTTTATCATCATCTCCAACTTTACAATTGTTTAATTTCTTTTAAAATGTATATTGGTATACCAGATGTGACTTTAGACTGTGTAGAGGCTTGACCTAATTAACGTATAAATCTGACAATTGGATTTCCAGATTATTAGTAAACCATATATATAAATTATTTCAATTACATAAAGTAAACCACAAAGTTACTCTCATCTTCAAATGCTCCTAAAGAAAAAGTTAAGTAAATTAAATTTAAAGAAAAATTAAGCTTTATTGAACATTGTGGACAAATTACAGACAGAAATGAATCGGTGTTGACTGTCAATTCACAGTATACAAGGAGTGTCATCTGTGCAGTAGTCAATTACGCTTCGTCACTGAACGTGATTCTCGGAAATCTCTCGATGTCTGGATATGTGTGAAGAAAATCCACTTAATCTAATCCACAACGCAACGTGAAACGAATTTGAATACAAATGTCGTTAGATGATATATAGCTAGGAGCGTGTAGATGCTCTGGTGCAATACGTTCAATTATTAGGTACTGCAATACTTAATTACTGTATTCATATTTACATATCTATTCATTTAAATTTATTTATCAAACCATATTGAGATTTACGGTAATTACTAAATATCTCTACCATAGAAGAAAAATATAGCCCTGCCGCTTACATATAGGAGACTATTCTTATATTCAAGTATATTGCATATTGCAAGTACTTGTACTGTATATATTTAATTCGTAAAAAAATTGCTGCATAGCACCATGTTTACAAGAATTCTAAAATAAAATTAGTAAGCATTAGAATTTTTTACAAATGAGTAAAACGTAAGTAACACTAACTAATTATTAGTGGTTAATAACACACACTAAATCAGGATTATTCGATCTTTTCGTCCTAATATTAGCGCCTATCTTTAGTGTTATAAAAAATCTATTCCCTCTCAGATTTAATTATAAATCATATTAATTTATATTTTTCAGATATTTAGCAGTAACCTCCAGCAGTGGCTTAGCTACAATTTCAGTGGGAGTATTTTCACCTTAAGACAAACCCTTTTAAGGTTATAGATGAATTTTTGAGAATTAATATATTTTGGAATGAATGACCGAGAACGTCATTGGTCTATTTATATTCAACACTACATAGATCACAGGGGATTTTCACATTATAAATACAGACACATTTTTTGACAAGATTTTATGACACTGCATGGTCAAGACAGTAATTAATGTATACAAAAACCTGCTAAATAGAAATGAATCTATTCAAGAAATGTCAAAATTGCCGTAGAGGATTCCCCCTCCCCCTATTGATCCGCCACTGACAAGGAGAAATCTCACAACTTCTTTTCCTTAAAACACCCAGTAACATTCCAAACGATTAATCAATACGGAGGTACGCCTCGCTCTCTATCTGCCCATGTCTCTCGCTCTCTCTCTATCTCTATCTCTATCTCTCTCTCTCTCTCTCTCTCTCTCTCTCTCTTGTCTTGGCGATGATGCAAGCGATTGTGATTTAATTCAACTTCGTGTCTGCAAGATTCTGCAAAGCCTTTATATGGACACCAGTCCTTGTCGTTGCCATAGCGATAGACGGACCAAATCACATCATCATCTATGGTCTGACAATATTCGACTTGTAACTGCATGCCGAACAGGTCGACATCTCTCTCACTCTCACCAAAGAGAGTGAGTGAGAGAGAGAGCGAGAGAGAGAGAGACTGAGAGTGAGAGAGGGCAAGTATCGTTAAGGGAAGCCTAACTAGATTTACGACTTGTCGCTAGTTCGAAAGAACGAGTTTATTCAAGGGAGCGCCTCGGATCTTATTCTCTAGAAAACACACAACGGTATAAAACAGCCTTATTTTGCAACCATTTTTTGTAACGGCTTTCTACCTAGAAAACAAAGAACCCAGTAATATTGGTATAAAGAAGCTGTTGCTGCAATGGAATCAAAATAATTTTAGGTAACTGCCATTTGTGGTGATATTTAAAAGAGCCAACTATCTTTTATAATAAACAGAAATTGCTATAGACATAAGAAATATTCACATTTCAATCCTTTTAGTACTTGATTGATATAATTAGTACTTAATAGTGTTATTACTACATATGTGAGAGACAATATACTTCTGGAATTTTCTCTGCTATATGTTTCAAAAGATTGAAGTTGTAAACAAAAAATTAAATGAATGTAAAATGCGGGCAATCACAGAAAAGTCATTTGATTTAAAATCAAATGACTTTGTTTTTTTATGAAATCTATATTTCATCAAAAAACGGTATTTTAATCGTATTAAATTACGGGTTTATAATTTTCGAAGAGTTTTGGCTCAGATAAATTATCTTGAAGCAAAGACAATATACAACATTTTGATTGAAAATATTGTTAATAGACTATTCATTGATTCAATTCAATGGATGTCTTTTCCACATGTAATATTGTAATAGATGATAAATTAATAACATAGAAAAAAATGCAACCCGTTGTAGTGGATTAAATCATTTTTAATGTTGTATTTTATGATATTAATTGTCTATCAACATTCAGTGTATTTATAGTCAAAGTGTCAAGGGATGAGAAAGAATACACGTGAAGAATCTGTTATTTGTCTATTTTCTTGGTATATTAAGGCTTAATGTCTCCTGCATGTCAAAAAATATTAATCAAAATTGTTTTCTATGCTTTACAAAGATTGTGATATTTATCACTGTACTTTCATAATACTTGGCGTTCATTAAATTAAACAAATTATTTAAATAATAGATAATTACCTACAAGATAACTAAAAATAACATTGTTTTACGTATAATTTAAATATTTATTGCATCCATCATTGTCACGAGTTATATTACAAGAAATACTCGTCGACTAATAATGATAATAAGCGACTTGGTGGGATATTAAAAGCAATAAAAAGACTCATATAAAGATGAGCTCTAACGACTAGGGCGGATTCTATAAAAAAGTTTTCTGACTCCCAACAAAAGTTTTTAATCCTCGCTTGACACTTCCAAATTTATGTTCGGAGTTTAACATTCTCGTCATTACTGTCGCGTGAGTTCAACAATCGCACGTCTGATTGCATTTGTCGGCGAATGTGTATATAGCTCGGGTCTTTGAACGAGTTTTCGCAATTTCCGTTTTTCAGTAAAAATGCATGAACGTGTTGCTGAATTCAATTTTGGATACTTCCTAAGTTCACTGCAGCACAAAGACAAAGCCATTCACAATAAATCTCGGCATTTCAAAGAACATTGTGTTTTCACGAGGCACTTGTGGCGTATCGCTGTCAACAAGAGCAGTATCTATAGAAGTTTAAGATGCGAAAAACGTGTCAGCAGCTGAAAACAAGTAATGTATACGCTTTGTTGACACCAGTATAAAGCCACTCTGGTCTATTCCGATTGAAGCTCTGATGTTCATGATAGCCATATAAGTTATTGTCTCGCATTCCAACAACATATTGTAGTCATTTATAATGATTAATCTATCAGCACGTGTTTTTATGTCGCGGCAGAGAATAATAAAAACGCTCTTTACTCCGCCTTTATCTTTATTTTCATTGGAATTAACCGGATTCGCTAGATTTTGTGCGACTATTAATTGTGATTTATATTTTTGCATATCAAACCTCATCACGCAGAAAGCCTTTCATCCTCTGCCGTGTCCTAGTTTTAAAGCGATGGACGGCTTGCAGTTTTGGACTGATAAAATTCGTGCGTTAAGAAATCAAAGAATGTTATGACTGCGGTAATGAGCTGTCAGATTGTTAATGCTGCAGTCTCTGAAATTGCACTGTATATAGTAACTGTTATCTTCTTATCTTTATTGTTATCTTCGTTCCATTCTACCGCAACGAATAAACTGCGTTGTTACTTATTTTAAAATACAATAAATAAACCATAATGTAAATTTAGAATATAGTTAAAGCCTTTTATAATGAATCCATTGTTATTTCTATTGTATTTATTTTTGATTAATGTATACAGATTATCAATTAGTTCGCTATCAATTAGTTGTATAAGGATTATCATTATTATCAATTAGTTGTATAAGGATTATCAATTAGTTCGCTACATTTATTGTAAATAATGTGCTATGTTTCGTAATTTTCTTACTGTTGTTATTAAATTAAACATTGATGGTATTTGAATATCTATTCTAATTATTCCTAAGCATTCTTATGTCACGGTTGGTTTATGGGAATTATAGAAGATCAACCATCCATCCCTTAATGTTAAAAAGATTTCTTCATGAAGTTATTTAGACACGCATCTACTTAATAGTTAAGCTACTTAATAGTAAAAAATTGATAATTCGAAATGTGCATTATTTTTCATTAGGACCCATATAATTTTTGAAATGATAATTTGAAATGTGCCTGTAATATCAATTTTGTTAAATACTATTTCTAAAGTAACATAGTCTTGGAGTACAAAGAAATAAATGACAATAGTCATGTATTTTTTGAAGTGATTCGATGGTTTTTAATTGGTAAATACGATAATTAAAAATCTATAACTTGCATATAATGTCATAAACTTTTTAAGCATAAGCTGCCACTAATATTGACAAAATCTCGAGTATCTTGTCACTTAATCACGGAAGTGATTAAGTGACGAATGAAGAGATGCTCAGTGTTTCTGAGAGATAAATAAATAAAGCAAGTGATGCAGATATGTATGGGTCCGTACGAAAATTTAATGAGAGAGGTTTTTCATTTATTTATGAAGGTAAATGACAGCCCTGTAGCTTATGATTAAAAAGCCAAAAGATAGACATACCTCCGAGCAAGATTTAATTTTAATTTTGCGTGGAGGGAGGAAATGAGATTCAACTTATCATAACTTATCAACTTATTAATTTAACTTAACTTAAGCAGAAAACAATTCATTGGCGTGCAGAGCCTTGTACTTTGAATTATGGAGGAGATCAGTGAAAGAAACAGACAATATTAGGCCTAGTCATTTTTTGTAAAAGATTTTTTAACCATTATTAATGAATAAAATAATTTGAGTGGTAAAAATTACCAAATTCATACGATTTTACTAATAGACTCCTGAGACGATTCAAAGATCGTCATGTCATAGAGACCGAAAATGTTTTTCCAAAATAATCCCGCTAGTCAAAGGTGATGGAAAACAAATTAACATTCAACCCTGAAGTATTTATAAAAAAATTAGTGACAAAATTTATTCAAAAATAAACAACAAACAAAAAAGAAAGTAAAGTACTAATTGAAAGAAAACATGACAAAAACGCAACAAGTAAATGACTGAAAACGTCATCGTTTGATGAGAAAAAACTCTCGTTGTTTTGAAAGATTACGAAGAAAGTTGTGCAATCATTTCTAGAATAAAGCTGTCACTAGAAAAATAAAGGGACAATTGATTCTTTCTCACATATTCTACAGTGTTTGAAGATATAAAAAACCAATCAAGAAATATGCGAACATGCTTGAGTGATGGATAATTTAATAAACACACGGATGAACGAAAATGTGTTGGTGGACAAAAGATTATTACGATTGATGAGAATCTGAGGGTGTTTATATTAAACACTGATCATGGGCGGGGACTGTAGTGACAAAGAGCTGAGAGGAGATATTGTAAGCACGAGACCTGTCAGCATTGCACATTAATATTACTCGCGGTGTTTATCATGTAAAGTGTTTGTATACAGTTACGGTACCGCGTCCACTGACAGTAGGTTGAAGCTTTTGACTAGAAACTTTAGAGAATTATATAAGCTACAATGAAAGTCTCCAGAGCTCGTATTAGATTTTTAAGTAATATTTTTTTGTTCTTCTTACAAACTAGCTACATTTTTTCATAAAGTATGTTATGAATTGTTTAATGACACTGTTGACTAATTTATATTGTAACTATTTTAAATGTTAACTAACATAGACTTCGACGTACTGTATATTATATTACTAGTTTTATTTTGAGACTTTGTCAATATTATGACCAAGATGCGCATAAAGCACATTGTTAAAATTAATAATTGAATTTACTTTCGTTATAAATTTTCTCTAGACTCTACTGTACGGTATAGTTAAATTACCTTAGAGTTAAAAGTTCGATTATTATGCCATCTTTTACTTATTTTAATTCAATTTATTGCACAGGTTATGGACACAGCACTCCTAAGACAGTTTCAGGAAAGATCTTCTGTATGCTCTACGCCATGGCTGGTATTCCACTCAACCTCGTCATGTTCCAGTCTCTTGGTGAACGTCTAAACATCCTCGCTACCTATCTTCTTCGCTCTATCAAGAAATGTTTTCGATTCCGGAGGCCCGACGTCTCACAAACTCTTCTCATTATCATCTCCATGCAGATGTCTGCTGTTGTTGTGTTCGGTGGCGCCTGGGCCTTCAGTCACTACGAGGCCTGGTCCTACCTCAACTCGCTCTACTACTGCGTTATAACCCTCACGACTGTCGGGTTCGGTGACTTTGTGGCTCTACAGCAGAACCTTATGCTTCAAAACAATCCCGAGTACGTCGCTTTCAGTATATTCTTTATACTGTTTGGTCTAACAGTCGTCTCTGCGGCGATGAATCTACTCGTTCTACGCTTTCTGACGATGAATACCGTGGATGAACGGCGGGATGAACAGCTCGCGGCTATCAGGCGATCAACTATCCAACTAGCCAGTGGAGTAATGGCAATAAACGGAGGAGGAATGCTGCCTTTTGGAGCTATGCTAACACCCATGAATCGAGCATCAACATCTAGTAAACCGATGCAAATTAAGCCTTCAACTATATTTACAACACCGCAAGCATCTGCGCCGCAGCGTTGCACATCGCATGAGCGGCATGATACACGGCAGATTATGAAATTGTCTTCCCCACCGTCTAAGTCTAAGCTTACCTCGTGTTCTTGTTGCGATTCTTTATTAAAAGCTCAGCGTCGTACGCGATATAGAGTAACTCGACGACCAGTATGCAAGGTAGAACATTTTCTTGAGTTAGGAGTATCGACTGAACTGTCCAGCGTTTGCGGTAGTTGTGCCGCGTTGGATTCCGACGACGAAAGGCTGCAACCGTTGCGGCCACTGCATCAACCAAAGTCGGTTAACGTTTTTACGTTGCAGAGTCCTCCACTGTTACAGAAATCGCTCAATCGTCGCTCACTTAGCGCTGAGAGAACTGCACGAAGCTCTTTTTAATAATATTATATATTACTTAATATTACATATTTGAACTGTTTAATTCATGAATTAAATGTACCAATACTTTATTAAATTGCATTAGGCCTACATGTTGACAAGAGCAATTGCTATCATGATGCTAATAATCGGTATGCATGTTTTTAGCTGAGCATAGATTACAAGTCATTCTTTGATATTGAACAAGGGTCTATGTTTTTATACAATTAACCATTAACACTAACCCTAATCCCGATTAAAATCTAAAATATACATTATTACATACACCGAATGATAATACTAAAGAATAATAAGAAAACATTTAATTTTTGGACTGACAAATAGACAACGGTTTACAGACTCAAACTCAGTTATATATTAGGAGTGATGTGTATATAAAATATAGTAGAGTTTAACTTTAAAGTTAAAATTAATGAAATATGATTAAATTATCTTTATGTTAAGAAACTCACTTGCTTTATTCTAATGAGACGTTTTGCTGCATCATTTTTTTTACAATCGTTATCATTAATTACGTTTACTACCATTACAATTGTTTCTTTTTAAAAACATCACAATATTATCCATTTAATCTCTGAGCCAAATAAAATTATTTTTATTCCTATATATATCTGAGATAATTTTATTATTTTTAAATTTATTTATTTTGCAATTGATCAAGCTCAACTACAACTATTTGCAGTCTGTAAATAGTACTCTCATTATAAAACAATTTGTGTTACAGTGCTTATATATCAAGGTTGCTCAAAATATATCAAGGATATATATGGTTGCTCTAAACTATGGCCTAAGTATAGAAAATGACACAAAATATCAATAAAATATAAAGAATACATAACAAATTAGCTTCATTGCGAATTACACTGTTTAATTCATCAATACCAATATTTAATATATTTAATACATGGGAAATATATTGAAATTCAAAACAGTGATTTATTATCATTAAATAATAGTAACTTTTATATGCTTTTAAACATTTCAAATAATTATAATTAAGAAGCATAATTATTTGAAAGAGCATAATTATGTCAGCATTTATGAGAATGAATAAAATATAAGATTATTTTAATTGCATATTCTCTAGTTTAAGAATTTTGGCAATTTTTAGACCTCAGAAGAAATGAAAACTATAAATAACTAAGCAACATTGATAATAAACAATATGTTATAGGCCCTAAATTATTCAATAATTTAAAATATTATTATAAAATTTAAAAACTATCGAAGTTTAAACATCATATACCGAAAGATATATACGAAGATAGAAATCATTCTATGATCTATAATTTAATAAAAATGGTAAAATGCGTTCAATGCTGAAAGAACCGATGTTTAACCAACGATAGCGAATTACTATCTTAGAGCTCGTATATTGTGTTTAGTAATAGCGCAGACTTAATATAAGAATTTCAAGTAGTAATAATAAATACAATAACATCTCACAACGGAATTTTAAGACGTTTTTATTTTTTTTCTATAAATAAAACAAGATTAATTGAATTTTTGTATACTGTAAATAAAACAAGAATAAATGACATTGATATTTTAATGGTATAAAAGTTATGAGACTTCTACGAAAAAAAATACAATTTCAATTTAACCAAGCTTTGTAATAGCGCAGGTTCGCAATTTGATGAATTTTTGTGAAATAATTTGCTAAAAAATATTTAAAATGGGTTAATTTATGAGTTTCGCATCTGCAGTTAAACTATAGATAAGAAAAAGAACCTTGGTATGTTCTGATCTGCGTCGATATTTACGTTCTGGATGCCGAAAGGGATACGTTCATGAATTATTAAGCAAAATATTGCAAAATCATTGCATATCAGTTTTTAATTATTCTATCTTGATATTTCGCTCTGATATAAGCACCTAATATTTTGAGTTATAACAAAAAACTCATTCAAGGTGTGAAATTTTTGAATTTTGACGATCAATATAGTCTACAATATTATAGCTATGTTATAACAATAATTAAATAAGAAATATGGATCAGATAATAATTATTTGCATAATATAAAGTTACATTAAGTTTTGAATTACGGTATTTAACACAAGGAATTCATCAATTACTGACATTTTGTGAGCACTTATAGAACGTAGATATAGAATATTTCAATTCCGAGTCTATGGACACGAATCAAAAACAATCCCAAAGTTTTTAATGCATTTCTTAAGTTTGCGAAGGTATCATATCCCTAAGTCAGTTCATGTACATATAAACAAAACTATGCAAAAACTTCAGAAAATCTTAGGTTTTCTTAAGCTTTGTCTTATCGTAGATTTAAGAATTTTTGCTGATCGCAACTCAGACTACTAGATATTTTCTAAGTTCTTCCCAAACCAAACATTTCCCACAGTTGGATTCGTGAATCTGGTCCCAGGATACTCTAACCACTTCTAACAACTTTTAACACCAGACAAAAATTGAGACACTATCCGATAAATGATTTTCTAACTCAAGTCTTAAATTCGATCATTAATTAAAGTGGAAGAAATAAATGTAAGGCCTTTATTCAAATAAAAAAGTCTATAGTCACAGAGACGCAATAATAAATTATAACAGATATATTTACAAAAGTAAACTCAACACCACTTTAATTATAGTTTAATGAGTTTAATTATAAATTTTCATCCCTAGACAGAATAAAGACACTGTTATATAAAAAAAGTATATACATTCTCGTACACAAAAATCAGTATAAGAACTATCATCTTACCAATTCATATTGCTGTTGCAAAATCTGCCGACATAAGTACGCCACATAAAAATAATCACCCGTCTTTTCCAAATTACGATACAACTGCAATGGCGTTTTAATCTGCTCCGTTGCTTTCATCCAATAAATAACCTGCTGATCTGTGCTCATTTTGCCCAACATAAGCATTCGTTCCACTGCATTCATATACT
>JAQIXG010004531.1:0-12769 GCA_034700105.1 Oconnorella tubifera
GGACATTAACGCCTCCCTCCCCCCTCCCTCTAAACTGGATTGCAAGGATTTAACTGTCGACTTAAAATAAAGGACTCATTTTTCAAACCATTTTGATGGGCTCTGAATTAGACGAGCGCTTACAAAGTCTCATTGGTTTCAGTGCATTAGCTGACTAGACATTGTAATTAAATGTGATTCATTATTAATTGTTTATAATTATGTACAATATTGTATCAGTATTTCATTATTAATGTTAATTATATTATATTGCGTATCATATAGAGATAATTTATATTCGATCGTTTAGTATAATCTGATGATTACAGTGATTATAAAGAAAGAAAAAGCAAATAGAAATACAAGCAAGAAAAAGTACTAAATAAAAGAATTAAATGTTATGAGTAAATTTTTAATCTTATTAAAATTAAAATCTTATTCATAGAAATATTAATCTTAGTAAAATTTCTTCTCTGATAAAATCTCACAAAAAAATATACGCAAGATTATATTTATTTTATACAAATGATACTATTTAAAAATTGAGGGGATTTGATTCATCCCCCCCCTTCCCTCCCACCCTGTGATTTTAGATACAAGATGTAACTCGATTTCCAGTCAATGAACTGAAACCTATTAGACAATGTAGATGGACGACTAAAAGGCAATGCAGCATTAAGTGCAGAGTGAATGAGCCGTTGCGTTTAGTGATCGTGTGAATAGTACACCAGACCCACGTAAGTCTACGTAACATCACGTAAGTCTACGTAACATCACGTATGATAATATTATAACGTCTCATTTCTCGTACAACTCGCGACGTAATAGTTTGAATCTGTCGAGATTTCGCTGCGGAATTACAATGGATTAATCCGAAAAAATCTAGACTAAATGACGTAACTTTTTGATATCTAAATTTTTTATGAGGGGGACTTCGCGAATCAGCATCGAATTTTAGATTTAATTTGGTGGCTGGATTGAGATTAAGAATTAGAGTTCGGATTAGATTAGGCTGTTCTGAACAGCTAAAAACATAACAAATGATTTTAGTTATCCAATTATGTGCTAGTTGAGTTAGTTAGAATAAAGAAATTGATATATTATAACTAATTTAATTATATTAAATGAGAACATCTTCCGCAGTAGGTGTACTTTCAAATATTGTACTGTATATCATTAGTTGTCTGATTGTCGTTGAATGCATTACAAGATGAATACATCAGAGAGATATTACTAAATACTCACATTACAGAGACAACAGAGTTGATTGTAATGCGTTAGATGCCTCAATAGTTAGATGAAAGGAGTAATTGGATAATTACCGAGACAAAACGGCCCAGAATAAATTAACCCGATATCGGTTTGAATACATTAACCCGACAAAATGCGCCCGACAAAATGGTCCCGACAAAATGGTCCCGACAAAATGGTCCCGATTACATTAATAAATTAACTAATTGAAATTAAAAATTAATCCTAGTTTGACTATTATTTTTTATATTTGAACTTTAACCAAATTATAAACTCCGCCTAACAACCTAACATGGCTAGCGCCTGCGCCCTAATAATGGCCAATGACCCACTTTCGCTACGGCCCATCCAGCGTCTGCGCTCACGGGCCACTACCTGCCTCATCATCTCAGCCTCAGGCCTCTGCGTCTGCGTGCTAGTAGTCTGCGGAGTTATGATAGCCCGCGAATACTCTTTGGCTGCAGCCTACGTCATGACGTCATCATGTAGCGTAGTGGCCATTTCGCACGATGGCCTAATGTCGTGTACGCATTGTATGAACACAAAGGTGAAGGCCAATGATAAGACCTCGGGCACAAACTGTTTTGCTACTCAGTTTCCTTGTGTCAGGATAGAGGTCAGTTTTAGGGCCAATGGGGCGGATCGTGTGGCGCTTATGCATCCTGATAGCCTACAGGCCAGTGGGATACATAGCCAGGTAGGGTGATAGCTGTACTTATGTGTGTCTTATAAACTAGTCTATAACTTTAAGATGACGTAATTATTGATGTCACTTTAAAGAATGTATTACTAGTTATCGATAGTAATAACTATCACTACGTCATCGCTTTAAAATATTTATGTCTTCTTTTTCATTATTTACTAGCAACGTCATAATAATAATAATAATAATAATAATAATAATTGTTAACTGTCTAATATCTTATCTTACTGTCTAATGAGTCCAATTATAATTTTTAATTATTATATAACGCTATGATTATCATTTTATAATCATAAAGTTTAAAAATGTATAACTTAAAAATCGCATATTGAAAACAATGTGCATTTATTTACAAATATCGATATGACAAAGTACCGATATTACAAATATCGATATGACAAAGTACCGATATTACAAAATATCGATATGACAAAGTACCGATATTACAAATATCGATATGACAAAGTACCGATATTACAAATATCGATATGACAAAGTACCGATATTACAAATATCGATACCGCACATCACTAAATATTTTATTGTCTCAAGGTTAGAATCTATCCTGTCGATCCATTTAGCGAATACTTGATTTCAATTTTAATCCCGTTTCGTTTTTTAATTCTAAAACGCTTCTGTCATTCTCGTTCTTGTTCTCTTTTCAAGCAGCAATCGATGCGTACAGGAGGGTCCTGATTTATTAACCAACAAAACTGTAGCCAGGCTTCTTATCTAGCACGACCCGCCCATTGTAGTCTAGACGTTTATTGCTAATTTGGATAATGGCTTAATCGGTTCAACTGCTGTTTAGTTGACAGTGTTACGGTTAGAATTAGGGTTAGGGTTATAGTTAGCAAATAAAAAGTATCTTACTAAGCAAGATGAATGAAAAGTATATTATATGGGGCTGGGCTTGTTAAATGTCAGGCCTATCAGCATTTTATTTGATTCGGCAATCTCTTTGAATTAGCTTTTTAACACAGCTGTCTTTTACACACGGGTCTTTATGTCACAGGCTGTCTTTTACACTCGGTCTTTTTGTCTTAGTCTGTCTTTTTCACAGGGTCGTTTTGTCTTAGTCTGTCTTTTTCACGGGGTCTTTTTGTCTTAGTCTGTCTTTTTCACAGGGTCGTTTTGTCTTAGTCTGTCTTTTACAGACGGGTCGTTTTGTCCTAGGTTATCTTTTTCACGGGGTCCTTTTGCCATATAAGCTATGGCTTCATTTGAGCCGACATCAATTAAATAGGCACTCTGGGATCTAGGGAAGACTGCAAGCGATCCATCTCTCTCTCTCTCTCTCTCTCTCTCTCTCTCTCTCTCTCGCTCTCTCGCTCTCTCTCTCACACACACACACACTCCCTATATCTGTCTATATTGTAGAATATTACTACATATCTGTGGTGTAAATACATATACGCAATATTACTTGCATTATTACATATATAAATTGTGTGTATATGAACGGCGCGTATACGTAGATACATATTACTAACATATTACTTACATTCATACTGGTACAATATAACGTGTATTTATTTATCTATATTTACTATCTTCAAGAGACAATACATTTTATTTCATAAAAGCCTTTTATAGCATTTATTTCATTCTCTATCTACTCTATATATATTTATTGTCAATTACAATTTACTGACGTCATATTTCTCTATGTGTATATGCGTCAGTTTTATTTGCTTTGATTGTATTCTAAACTATTTTTACAATCTTCATTGCATTTATTGATCTGCTCTTGTTTTGGTGCAATCAATCAATCAATCAGATAGATCGATAGATTAATCAGATAAGCCTTAGAATAAATAAAAGCTAGGTTTCAAAAATTTTATCAAGGATTTATGTGCAGATTAAACCTAATTATTGCAAGGGTTAGGGTTAGGCACAATGTTGTAAAGAAATTATTTAAACTTTATTAAAGGCAAAAATTGAGTGGATAAAATTTTAAAGGTTTTGCGTGTCCCGACTAATCGGTCCCGACCAATCGGCCCCGACCAATCGGCCCCGACCAATCGGTCCCGACTAATCGGCCTCGATATATAGGCCTGCAGATTATATGTCTTTAGTTCTTAGGGTTAGGGTTGGCGTTTGGGTATAACTTTAGGATTGAAATTAAGGTTAGGATTAGATTTCGGGTTAACTGATCTTAGTTATGACTATTAAATTAACTAAATCGATCGATATCTTAATTCTTATCGATCTGTCGATCAGAAACCCCGATCATCAAGACATCGATCGATAAGTTTGATGAATCACGTGATCGTATTATGATCACGTGACGATCAAATGTAATCGAGACGATATAATGGAAGATGGCCGGATTATAATTACTATGACTTCATCATGCGTGACGATTTATGACGCGTAAAATTGTTGCCATCATATAAAGGTTGGAAGGGAGGGGAGTTGAGGGTAGGGGGAATTACGGGGGGAGAGGGAGAGTTCCAGTGATTAATATATGCGAGGAGGGGGAGAAGAAAGAAGAAATAAATGTTTTAGTCTATAAGGAAAATACACAAATATACAAGGAAAGTCTATATTTGAAAATACACAAGCAATTAATGCTTCAATTATTAACAAAGCATTAGATTTTTATGTATTTTCAAATATGGCATCCTTATCATAATGATGCGATATTTGAAAATACACTTACATTTAATGCTTCATTTATTCAATGAATGTCTATTTATTTTCTTCGAAAATAACACGTAACATTATTTTTTACTAAATCGTCACGTGGGGGAGGGGGGGGGGGGTGGTCAACACGAAACTACGCTATAAAATATTACAATGGGGGGGATTAATAACCCCCCCCCAACCTTTCTTGTCTTCGCCACTAACTATAAAAATATATATTTCTTTTATTATCTAGACCAAATATAAGTGGACCAAATTATTTCTCAATTATTTCCTTCCTTTACTTTCCTATTGCTAAATTTTATAAGACTCCGCCCCCTGGCCCCCTGCTGGCTCCTCCCCCTTAGCCCCAAGAGGCTAATACATCAAAAAATGCAAACTTGTTTACCAGTTATAGGTCTAAGTGATGAGTCATCTGTCACGCCCACGCGGGATATTCAGCCAATCAGAGGTCTCCAATCAGGGGTTACAATTCTTCCAAATTGCGACCAAATTTAGGATTGATTTACGATCAATATTTACGATTATCGATTTCTATAATTATGTATTGATCGTTTTTAGTCGCAAGTTAAGAAAAGTTTAGACAAAATTGCGACAATATCCTCCCTCCCAATTTCTTTTTATAACTGAAGACAACCGGAAATGACTTTTACGCATTTATTATATGACGGCATATAAAATGGCGCCTATAAAAATGACGTCATCATAATATGACGATCGTGACGTAATAAAAACTGTCACCGATAATATAAAAATGACGTCACTAATATAGCGTTTATTATTGTATAAACTAAGACGTCATAACTTCTAATCTCATTTGACTTCTATAAGAATATCTTCTGAAGAAAAAAATGCTTTTTTCTTCGTTTCGTTTCGTGTATTTCTTTAATTTTCTTTCTGTGACGTTTTCTCTTTTTCTCTCTCCTTTTTTTCTTTTTCTTCTGTATATCGCTAAATACTTTCAATCCTATAGATTGAGAGGGGGTAGAAGAGGGTGGGGGATAGAAGGGAGGGGAGGGGAAGGGGAGGCTTCCCCCCCATCAAAAGTACCCGTGCGTCAGGACCATATCGATCACGAGATGACGTGAGAAAACGACAGACAAACAGACAGACAGAGAGAGAAAACGAAAGACAAACGGACAGACAGACGAACAGATAGAGGGAGTAATAGACGGCCAACTAGACGGACACTAAGACAGATAATTAGAGAGATATTTAAACACGAAGAGGGACAAAAAGATAGACAGATAAGTAATAAGACATCTGGACGGATAAACAGACAGACGATGCAGATTTTTTATATTATTTAGACAGACAGACAGGCAGGTAGACGGACAGATAGACAGAGAGAGAGAGAGGCAAACATACAGACAGATAGCTAGGTAGACAGACAGATAGATAGAGAGTTTCTAAAGCATTAGTTTATTATTCAAACAAATATTTTGCAGATGCATCCTGAGTAATGCTTACAAGTATTTCTTAATCATTATTATCAATAATAGTATTATCATTAATATTATTATTGTCGTAGTGATATTGCTGTAATTATCATGACATAAATTTGTCTTTAATTATATTTATACAACAGATAATAAAAGCTAATCTCAATCAATTGTTCTTTTCTCTAGAATCGCTCTAACAATTCAGCGCCTCCCAGTGTTTAATCCAGTATAGGGAACAACGAATTTATATCAACGAATCCGGTACCGAGTATCGAATCGTAAATCCAAATATTTCAATCAGGAAATCGTATTTATTTAACGTTCCGACGCGTTAATGAGTCGAGACGTCTGGGGAAATAATTCTACTTCCGCTTTCATCGAATTCCCCCGTCGAGAGAGTGTTTCCGGTTGGTTTAGTCTCTGGATCAGTTGTACACGTTCTTGCATATAATAATAGTTTTGGTATCGATCGAGATTTTATTGAGAACAATTTCTTGATGATACAATCTTTCATTTTTACTTTTACGTCAGATCGTGACGTCACTCGGGGTGATTTTGCTTCATGAAATAGGGGGAGGGGGGGGGGGAATATATTATCATTCTCTATTTCAAATGGAGCCGGTTTCTAATAAAAGCGAGTCTATAAATAGCGCTTCTATAAATAATTTAAAAAGTTATGACTTTCTTAGGTGCATGTCTCCGATTAATTTGTTCACAAGGGGGGGTACCGATAAATTGAGATCTTTAAAATACAAAAAATACTTTTTACCTCCATTTGGAGGGTTTGGGGTTAAACCTCCACAACTCCCTTTGTAACTTTACCCCACAACGCCATATACAAGTAAATTTTTACTGATTAGAAGATATAAGCGTTTTACTGCTAACTGATTTCATTGTAAACGAAAAGAATCGGGAAAAGTGAGGGGGGTAGTGTAATATTCTATATTAAACATATATTTTATAATTGACAGACAGAATAGGCAGACCGAATTCAATGTTAGACAGATAGAATAGACAGACAGAATTCAATGTTAGACCGATAGAATTTTATACTGAGTATACAGACATATTGAAAAGATAATAATCTAATAGATTCTATCTAAAGATCCTGTTAGATAATTTAAATTAAAGAATAATAAATAATGCGACGCAATATGCTTCCGGTCCTGTAGAACAAATTCAACCCGGTATGATCTGACACGCGTCACTTCGTCCCAGTCAATACGTTCCACTGTCTATGTTTGAGTACTCACGTGACTTGGGCGATATTAAAAGATCTTTGACTCTGTTGACACAGGAGAAAGTATTGACTTATTTGTCGACTGACTTGCTGCATATTGAGCAACTGTTGTATCATGTGTGGGTGGGTGTGGATGGGCTTATCCGGGTGGGGTTTGAGTGACCCCTTTAAAATTAAAATATATAGGATTATTTTTGTGTTATAACTTTGTTTTTCGCATGTTTGTGATAAATTTATTTCGTTTAATTGTTATAAGGGGTAGGGGGGAGGAATTACTACTAAACTGACAAGGTTAACTTTACGAAAAAATATTTTTTATCTCCAATTGAGGGGGAGGTTTATAAACCCCCCCCCCCCCCCCCCAATTAATGACTATAATCGCCATCTAGCGAATAATAAATTAATACAAATTAAAAAGATGAATAAATTTTAATGTATTTTCATTTTGTTCTGTTCGCAGTGTTCGTTCAGCGTCTGTCTAAAGAACATAGAAGAGAACACGCGGGCAGTTGAAGAACACGTTGTCACCTGGCGAAAGCATTTAAACAAAACATTCACTTGTTTCTACGATTCGCAGAAACTAACTAACGTCATAGCGGAGAAAAAATACTCGAGATATGACGTCATTCATAGCATGCTGTGGCCTTCAATTGGTCTAGTCGTCTGCGCGGTTGTGTTCTTGATCATTGAGACCAAACGCAGAGGTTTAACATTCTGCGGGACCAAAGATCAAATCTCTGATAACACGTCGTTGAAAAATAACCACGATTCGTTGAATAGTTCGTTCGAAGGGGGCCTAAATAAAGGCCTAAATAAATCTACGGGGGGGCATTACGTTTTAGAAGATTCCAAGAATCAGTATAATAATGTAAAATACGGTAACGATTTGGAAGTATCGAGTAGTACTCAATACTCGGTACCGAATACTCGGATAGTGAATACTCGGTATCAATCTAACTCTCCCAATCGTGGTATCAATCACCAGATGAAACCACCAACTAATCCCACCGTTTCTAAATCTATGACGTCACTGGACAGGATTAATCGACCCCCCGTGAGCGGCAAGAGGGGGGTGATGATTTACGTCAACGATCAAAGGGCCGCCGGGGGGGACGAGGGCCCCCCGGCGAGAAAATTGAGTTATAAAAGCGAGAGCGTTGATAGGTTGGAGGGATTACGTACCAAGCAGATGACGTCACAAGCTGTTATTGATGTGACGTCATCGTCAAATTTGATCGACGATCGTCAGAGAAGGGCGTGAAAAAGGGAGCTATGGGGGCCGGGGCGGGTCGTTGTTGGGAAGTCCAAAACTTTTAGGGATATGTACACAGATGGCGTGTTGGTTTCTATTTATGGATTTTATTAAATATAATTAGAAATACAGTTTAAACTAGAATCATTGTGACTTTGGCTTTTCATTTTTTTTATCAAAATATATTATATTATTACTTTTGACTTATAAACTCGAATTCAAAATAAATTTGTACATTTTTGTAAGGTTACACCCCCCCCCCCACCCTTCCAGTCTCGTTCATAATTCACCGATTATATGACTCCTATATCTGAGGGCCTAGGATATTTAAACACCCGAGCTATCGCTCCCCTGGTTTAGGCCACTGCTCAAGAAGATTTTTAAAACATTACATATTTGGCATAAAATTTTACTGTAAATCATTTTTCCATTCAATCAGCTATACCGTATACGTTAACAGCTATCGTGCCTTAGATTTCTCGTTCAAATGCGACTTTTTCGTGTTTTTTGATACTTTGTGAGAAAAAGCTGCGAGTCAATGCAATGCATGTCAGACAATTTATTTTTTACTCAAAACACATCACTTTCTACGTGATGTATTAGTAAAAAACATAACAGTTTGGTAACCCCCCAAAACCCTCCCCCTCCTCCGCTTTTAATCTCAACCCTCCCACTTCACCAATAATATCCATTTTTGACCGGGGAGGGGAGGGCCCAGTTCAAATTTGTAAATTCAAGCACTATGTGTAACTTTACTATATTACAATTAGTAAAGTTTGAATGAATTAATGAATTGTCACGCGATTAGTTAGATAGACCGAACACAATTAGGCCTACTTAATAAATAATTGATTAACCGGAACGCGAAATCTATTAGCCGGAACTCAGACTCACTAAATCTTAGACGGAACTAGTAGATTATTAATATTGATCAACTAAAAATCAATAGTCGGAACTCATTCGACTCATCAATAGTCGGAACGATTGATAGACGGAACTGATAAGCGTTCAACCGGAACGCGTAATCATCAGCCAGAATGCATGTCTAATCAGCCGGAACGCATAGCTATTCAACCGGAACTCATATTTAATCAGCCGGAAAGTATATTTAGTCAACCGAAACGCATATATTACAGCCGGAACGCATATCTTACATCCGGAACGCATATCTATTCAGCCGGAACGCATATCTATTCAGCCGGAATGCATGTATATTCAGCCGGAACGCATATCTATTCAGCCGGAACGCATATTCAATCAGCCGGAACGCATATATTATAATCAGCCGGAACTCAAACCATCCTCTTCCAATCAATCCCCACCTAAATCGTAGTAACCTGCACGTACGTCGAGTTCTGCGCCCCCCTAAAACTATTATTACAACTCCCCGAACCCCTCATACCCCCAGCCCCTCCCTTCCCCCTCCCTCCCCACCCCACCCTCCCCCCGCAGGCGACAAGAGTCTCCTTGAGTGTGGTCCAGAACCTCTCGCTGAGCCAGCAGTAGACGATGAAGTTGACGGCTGACTTGAGGGCGAGTAGCAGAGTGGTGAGCAGTCTGAACGTCTGCATGAATGGACTGGATTCGAACTCGTGTAGATTGACCGCGGCCGTGTAGAGCACATAGGGGGCCTGACACACATAGAAGACTGTGATTATAACTATCAACATCACGGTGATCTGTCGCTCCTCTTTCTTCAAAAAACTTGACCCTTTTTTGGATTTAGATGACCTTTTTGAACCTTTGAATATCTTCATTTTAGACCCTCCCGAAGGGCGAGTGGGTGTCAACCCCTTGAGGCGTTGTTTTTCTTTTAATTCTGGGCTTAATTCATCGCATAAATCTTCCTCTTTTTTCGCTTCAGAATCAGTCTCCAAGTTTTCCAAGTTAGAAGCCACGCCTCCAGAGATTGAAAGCACGCCTCCTGGGGGTGAGACCCCTCCCCCGTACCCCGAAGCCCCTCCCACGTGCGCCGAAGCCCCTCCACCGTGCCCCGAAGTCCCTCTCCCGGGGGTTGATCCCGCTGAATCCAGTCTGGTCATCGATACAATCGTGTTTCTTTGGAGGTATTTACTCGACTTTTTAACTTCTAGGATTAGGGTTACGTTTAGGACTAGCAGGAGTAGGAAGGGTAGGATTGAGGTTAGGAATCCATCTACGATCCACGTATAGATGGGCTGATGGATGGAAGAGTCCGCGTAGATGACGTAGTGGTACACGCGTCCGGTGTGGTTGTCTCTGTGGCTGGTTAGATGTGCCTCCCAGAAATTTGGTATGCGGCAGCAGAACGCAAAGAGGTAGATAGATGTG
Source organism: Oconnorella tubifera (assembly GCA_034700105.1). NCBI lineage: Eukaryota > Metazoa > Annelida > Clitellata > Enchytraeida > Enchytraeidae > Oconnorella > Oconnorella tubifera. Next base: position 10,827 of record JAQIXG010004531.1, read on the forward strand.
ATGACTAGTATGGACATGCGCACTGTGCACATCTGAGAGTAAATAAAGATATATAAATAAATTAATAAATAAATGAATAAATACCATTGCGGATAATATTTGATATTTTATGTATACTTTACGTAGCAGCTGTTAAGCTAGAAATTTTTTTATTAAAGAGATTAGAAAAAATGATACATAAATAAAAGATCTAAATAAATTGTTGAATTTAAAAAGCTTTACTGATTACCTTATTAAATAATTATCAAATGTGATATATATTAAATAAAATAAAGTCTATTTATTGATTTTATTAAAGAAATAGACTGGCTTAATCGTTTAGCGTTATTAGCTTAAAAGTCTAAAACGTGATTTGAACATAATTAAAATTAATCATAATTATAGATATTAAGTCAAAAATTGTCAAATAAAAATAGTAATTTGTTTGCATAAATAGATACTTTTTTATTTATACTATATTTTTTAAGTTTCACTACTTTGTAGATTTTCTATAACAGTGATCTTTTCTAACGAGGAATGACCTTTCCAGTAGACTGCCTGCTTAATGACGTGTTAAACAATCAGCTTGATGACTTGCATTCTTAATAGACTCGCGGAGATTGCATTTCAGTTTTTACACAAATTTAATTTACACAAAATTAGACGCATTATAAATTTATATAAGTCAAATAGTCGAATTTAAATAATATAAAATGATCCGCCTTTCCGTCTATTCCATAGTCATTGGCTCTGGGGAGCTCACGTAAATTTTATATACCGTTTGGCAGGGGAAGGGGGGGTACTAGACCCAATTAAAGAAATGTTAATGTATCAAAAAGAGAATTTATTTTCTTCAATCATCAATTTAATGGGCGTCATTTGAGGGGGGGGGGGAAGGGGGGGGTTAAAGTTTTATAGTATAACACCAGTGCAGGTATTTAAGTTTATATACGAAAAAATGGTCATTCCACGTTTTTAGAGAAAAAGCCGCCCACCTCTCCCCCCGTTAAAAATTAAGAAGACATCCCTGATAAATTTTAAATTGTAGATATTTTTACAAATATTTTTTCAAACCTTGAGCGCGAAAAAAGGTCGCGACATTGCGACGTATCTCTCCCCCGCCAGCGCCACAGTCAGCCAGATAGACGCCAGCATCAAAATATTCATAAAAGTCACAGCTTGGATCCCGTAGAACTTATAAACGTACCCCTCCTCCTCCCCCTCCCCGCCCCCCTGCACCCCCCCGTGATAATCCACTAGTAATTTTGACGCGAAAAGCGCCAAAAATAAAAGGTCCGCTGTTGAAAAAGCTATTAGATAACAGTTAGTAGAAGTTAGCATTGTTTTACGACTTAACACGATTAGGGTTAGGGTTAGGCCTAGGATACCGAAACAACAGATGGTTGGTAGGGCTACTAGAGTGATGGCGGAAGCGAAGGGTGATGACGTCATGGTCACGTGGTAGGATGAATCATTGAGGGTGGGAGGGTGATCGGAGGGGGGTGGTGTTATCATGGTTCAGTGGGATTCGCCAGGCGTAAACAATAGTTTACTATATATTCGCTAGGCGCTCAAAGTATAATAATAGTATTGACAAAAATTTGAGCGAAATTACTTGATCCGTAAAACAAAATAAAAAACTGTCCTGTTCTTGTTACAACTTCTTTTTTCGTGTCTGAAAGAGAAAAAACGAAAGTTAAAATCATGACAATCGAGCTTTATAAGAATAATCTAGTCACACCCCCACCCCCTCCCACCCCCTTGTTAATAATAAACGAGATCATGAGATATTTTTTAAATCCATTTCCCCCTGTTGTAAAATTTTGTAAATCTTCGCCCCATTGTTGATAATCTTAACCGCCCCCCCTCCACCTAGATATCATTTTCTAATTTTTATCATTTCCTTAGATTAAAAATCTAAAAAAATTATGTCTCCCACCCCCCACCCCATCACACTCCCCCCT
>JAQIXG010004532.1:0-12768 GCA_034700105.1 Oconnorella tubifera
TGGTTAGAATTAGGGTTATAATTTGGTTAGAATTAGGGTTATAATTTGGTTAGAATTAGGGTTATAATTTGGTTAGATTTAGGGTTATAATTTGGTTAGAATTAGGGTTATAATTTGGTTAGAATTAGGGTTATAATTTGGTTAGATTTAGGGTTATAATTTGGTTAGAATTACGGTTAGAATTTGGTTAGAATTAGGGTTAGAATTTGGTTAGAATTAGGGTTAGCTAATGAATTGTAATTCTAAATACATTCTATCAAGTGGGCTTGCCTTATTAATACACCATACCTCTTTACTAGTGGGCCGGCCTTGTTAATAAATCGTACCTCTCTACAGCATACTTTTCATTTTTTGCTTAGTCACGCAACAATGGCGTCCTCGTTGCCCGTAGCAACAGGCCACACCCACTATGACATGTATGGGTTTGAGATGTTGCCACTGGGTGTGAATGAAAAAGACCCCAAGTCTTTAGAAAGCTTAGTGGTAACACTGGAGGCTAGATCTAATGAGATTGAGAAACAAGTGAATGTGAGGAGAGAAATATGCGACAAAAGCATTTAATTATCATTAATTATCATTTTATTATTATTCTATTATCATTTAATTATCATTTGCATCATTTTATTATTTTATTGTCATTTTATTGTCATTCTAATTGACTAGTTGATTGATTGACTGATTGACTGACTTATTGACTGATTAACTGATTAACTGTTTGATTGATTGATTGACTGATTGATGGATTGATTGACTGATTGATTGTGATTGACAGAAATCCGACTCTGATATTGCTACTACAGTCAAATTTGAGCGTTATTTGATCGGGGGGGCCATTGACCGGCCCCTCCCCACCAGTGAAGATCTTAAACATTTAATAAGAGGGGGGGTCCCTGATCAACTTAGACCCAGGGTCTGGAGGGGGTCGGTACTTATTCCATATTTTTATTTTATTTCATAAATATCTTAATATACACATAGCTTTAAATTGTATAGAATTTACAGACATAAGCAATACAGTAGATGTATGTGTATATACATTCAAATAGTGCATCCATTTTTTCATTTTCTTTTCAGACTGCACTGTTTATTAAAAATAATTGTATTTTAAAAATATATATATTTTTTAAATGTATTATGTATAAAGCTCCTACAATATTACATCTTTCGTATGTTAAATTATATTATATGTATTGTATATACATTGTGTTACAGTTGTATAGACAAGAGAGTGAATCGTGTAGATGAGTACTATAAGAACTTACTTGACAAGAGTACAGCAGCAAGAGTACATCATCAAGTCTGTCATGAGCATCATCATCATCTTATCATCTTATCATCATCTTTATCTACATCATCATTGTAATCATCATCATTATCATCATTATCATCATTATCATCATTATTATCATCATACAAATTATAAATTTTGATGCTGAAGTTTATGCAAGATTGGTTTATTGACTGGTTGACTGACTGACTAATTGACTTATTGCTTGCCTGCCTGCCTGCCTGTCTGCCTGCTTGCTTGCCTGCCTGCCTGCCTGCTTGTCTGCCTGCCTGCCTGCCTATTCATCACTCTCTCTGTCCCTCTAGGTAGAGATAGATCTGCTGCGTACTCTTCCACACAACCGTCACTACACGTCCCTGGACTCAGATGGTATACCGCGTCTCAGAAACGTTCTACTTGCTTTTGCTGTGCACAATCCACACGTGGGATACTGTCAGGTTATTACTTGCATTTATTTATACTATAAATCCCTCCCTCGCCCCTCTTCAAAAATTTCAAATTCGCCCCAAAATAAAATGACTACCTTAAAAAAACTGGTATTAGTCAAATCGTGTATTAGTAAGTTAGAAGAAATAAGGGCCTTAAATAAGACCATCACTTCTAAGTGACTACCTTGAAGTGATATTGGAGTGATTTGATTGATGTAGGGATTGAATCGTTTGGTAGCTATCTTGTTGCTGTTCTTGGATGAAGAAACGTCTTTCTGGGGTCTAGTCACCATAGTTGAGTGTCTGATGCCAGCCAGATATTATGATCATACACTCATAGCTGCACACACGGACCAGGTGCGTACCCTTCTACTGAGCATATTCTTTCTCATGTACCCTTCTACCAAGCATTCGGTTTGTCTTATCTTTGTGATGTACCCTTCTACCAAGCATTCACTTAATCTTATATTCTTCCTCTTCACTTAATCTTATCTTCTTCCTCATGTACCTTTCTACCAAGCATTCACTTTATTTAATCCTCTAACTGATGTACCCTTCTCCCAAGCCTTATTCTATATCCTTCCCATCGTTATGTACCCTTCTCCCCAGCCTCTATTTCTTCTATCTATGCAGAGAGTCTTAAAGGACATTGTATCAGAGAAGCTTCCCTCCATATCAAACCATTTCCTAACCCTAAACTTTGACCTGACCCTATTTACATTCAGTTGGTTTCTGACCATATTCATAGACAGTTGTCCTGTGGAAAGTTTTCTTAGAATATGGGACGCATTTCTATACGAGGGGAGCAAGGTAGGGTTAGGGTTTGGGTTTTAGCATGTATTAGGGTTAAGGTTTTAGTTCTTGTTAAGGGTTAGGGTTATGGGTTATGATTAGCGTGAGGGTTGGGTTTGGGAATACGGTTAAGGTTCTGGTTAAGGTTCTGGTTAGATATTAGGGTTAGGCTAGAGATTAGAGTTAGGGGTTAAGGTTATAGTTAGAGGTTAGGGTTAGGATTAGGGTTAGGATTAGGGTTAGGAATAGGGTTAGGATTAGGGTTAGGATTAGGGTTAGGATTAGGGTTAGGAATAGGGTTAGGAATAGGGTTAGGATTAGGGTTAGGATTAGGGTTAGGGTTAGGGTTTAAGGCTACAGTTTTGTTTTTGTCATCAATTTGGTTGAAATGCTAGAATAGCCTTTACCAGTACAATACTAGAGTATTTCGTTTTACTAAAGGGTGCAACAAGTTGTATATATATATATTTCTAGGTTCTGTTTCGCTATGCTGTGGCTGCATTGAAACTAAACGAAGAAAAACTTTTATCTATAAAAGAGCTCAGCTGCATGCATGCATACATGAGGACACTGGGACATACATTGACAGATATAAACAAACTGTCACAGGTTCATCTCCTTCTCTGTCTGACACTCTGTGTTTCTCTGTCTGTCTTTTTCTGTCTTTCTATGTCAGTGTTTGTCTGTGTGTCTGTCTGTCTGTCTGCGTTCTTTCTCTAATTGTAACTTTTTCTGCCTTCATGTCTGTCTCTCTGTCCGTTTGTCTGTCTGTCTATCTGTCTGTTTGTCTGTCTATCTGTCTGTCTGTCTATCTATCTGCGCTAATCTCTACTCTGTCCCTCTCTCTAACTCATAGATTGCCTTCCATGATATGAACCCTTTTCCTATGAGAACAATTACCAACAAGCGACTACATCATCTACAGAAACTAAAGGTCAGCGTCATTTCTTACCCCCCTCTTTCCCCCTCCCTTCTCCTACCCCCTCTGAACAAAAATTCCCTCTCCCCCCATTGGAGTTCTTTTTTTAAATTTCATTATTTTTTCATTTGATCAGATAATGAGATTTTTTGTAAAACTTTTTTTCTAAAAAAAATTGTGTACATTTCTTTTACTGTCGCCACGGGTGGGGGCGGGGCGGGGCGGGGCGGGGCGGGGGATTAATTTAAAAAAGAAATAAATGTTTGTTTTCAGGGAGAATTGGCCGAGTTGGAAGATTTAAGAAAAAACTTTCAGAGCAGCATCAGACGAGAGAGTAAAGAGGATGAAATGAGTGATGATAATGATGATGAAGTGGTGATGAAACTTAGTGATGTATCGATAAAGTGATGATGAAACGGAGTGATGCATGTTAAAGTGATGACTATATATGTGATGAACTGATTTGATGATAATTAATGATTATATGATTAAGAAATCATCATATCATCATTCAGTAATATTAATATGATGATAAATGATGATGAAATGATGATAAAATGATGATAGAATAACTACCACCCCTTCTTTGAATTTCATCTGCTCAGTTATATAATCATTTCTGTCTCTACAATGTATTTCCAAAGATACAAAACTTATAATACAAATATATGCATTGTATTCTTGTATATTATTACTTTTAATCAAATATTTTTACTTTTTTACATATTGATGTTTATTTTGTATAAGTTTTGCCCTGTGTTGTGGTTGATCAGATGCATTTTGCACATACAAGAATAGATTTGCAAGTCAATTATTTAGTAGTAATTGATTTAAATATATATACAAATATTGTGTAAATTGCAAATGTGTGTATAATATACATGTATGTATATTAATGGCATAATCAATTAGTAAGTTAAATGATTTTTTACTTGATTTTATACTGATTTTATTTTTGTGATTAAATTTACAATATTTTAAATGTGTAACAGTAAAGCGTGTGTTTTTAATTATACTTTTATAAAAATCAGAATTTTGTTGTATTGAATTTTGATATACTTGGGGGGTACCATTTTTTAAATTGGTTGATAGACTCGGTTTACGACACCTCACTTATTTGTGCTGATGTGACGTTAAACAAATAATCCTTTACACAGTATTTTAACAGAAAAGAAATAATATAATATTCATCTTACTAAAATTATAATCCGTGCAAAGTTATGAGCACATTCGCAAATTCTTCTCACGATATTAGCTTACAAGATGTTGCTTGTTTAAAATATTTCAGTTAAGAGATGTAAAATTAAAATGGTCCTCAATGATATCATTGATTAAAACTTACGATTACTTCATTAACTGATTTCTAACGCCTATATATTAGTTTTAATCAGCTAATTTACGTCAACAATGCTATGTAATATTGTGACTCTAAATAATATCTTATTTTCTACTTTCACTGTTCTGACATAACTTCTACATCTTTATCTAAAATCTCACTCTTATCGTGTTCCTCTAAATCTTCGTTTTCCACAACAACCTCTCTATCTTCTACAACAACCTCTTGTACAACTTCACTCATATGTATTTCCCCAACATGTTCCTCATCCTCTTCATCGTCCCCCTCCTCATTCTCCCTATGTTTCTTGTCCCTCACCGGGCCCCTCAGCTGAAGCTTCTCCGGCTCCTGATCCCCCATATCTCCCTGTGGATCAGCATCCGATGTCTTCCTCGCCTTCCCTCCAGCAATTGCGATCTTCTCATGGATCGCCTTGCAGATGTCATCTCTCTTAGCCAAGTCAAGAGCCTCGCAGATCAACTCTAGTTTATTGGCGGACTTCTCCAGTCTCTTCACCCAGTGGAGCAGTATCTGGAAGCGCTGGTCGTTAGTTGGAATCTTCTGAATGATGCCCGTGTGTTCGACCACTGACACGAGATGCATATCGAGACCCAGCTTTGTTATCACCACTAGCCAATCGTCATCCGACTGAATGTAGTCGCAGAGCTTCAGGAGGATTTCCGGAGTGACCGGGTCTCCATCGGGGCGGTACGTGATGGGGGCCTTTATGGGGGGCTTGGCTTTGATGAGGGAGATGTTTTTGGGGAAGGTTATGAGCAGCTCAGAGAGAGTGTCCAGTTTGGTTTCGAATAAGGGCGGAGGTGGTTCAATAGATTCTTCTGATTCGACCTTTTCAACAGGGGAATGATCCAGGAAGCTTTCTCTGACACTTTCCCTCGTTTTGTCGCCCTCGTGGTCATCGTGCTCCTCGGCGGCTAATCTTGCAGCCTCCTCTTCGGCCTTCTTGATGGCTTTGGCGGCTTTCTTGGCGGCAGCTTTTTCAGCGGGAGTGAGGTCGCCACTTTTTGGTTCAGGGGGTTTGTAAGGGATGTCATAAATGTGGCGGAGTTGTACAAAACCTCGGTAGACGTCATAGCTCTTCTGTAAGTAGATGTCGTTCTCACGAACCTAAAAATAGGATTAGGGTTAGAGTAAGAGATATACATTGCCAATAAACTGACAACAACCTTTAATGCAATCTCATTATTGAAATGTTAAAATAAAAACGAAAAATTTAATAATATTCTGAACAATATAAGTTAGTTATAAAGCCAGATAACAACCTTAAGATTGAACTTGGTGTCAAGGTTTGAGCTGTAAATGGCCGTCAGATGTTTAGGGTCCGATACACACTGTATGTTTCCTCTGAAGGTCAGACACAAGGTGTCCCCTTCCTTCACTGCGAACACTTCACTAGGCTCTGGGCCAACATAGCTCTCATCCGTCAGCTTCCTGACTATCCTCTCTTTCTTAATCGTAGGTACAACATACGCGACCACGTCCCAAGCATCCTCAACCTTCTGCTTCAGTATAAAAGTCACTAGTTTTTGGCTGAGTATCGTGCTCAGCTCATCAGCGATCAGTTCCGCCTCGCGTTCCTTCGCAGTGAGTGTCATGCGGAACACTGCAAAAGCTGATACTGGTTCCGGTAGTTCCACTCGGATTGTGTCAGACTTTAAGGATGCATCCACTCGGAACGTTTCAACGGTCCACTTCATTTTTTTTTCATTTATTCGTACAAAGAATAGTTGATCTCTTTCATCCTCGTCTGCGTCCTTGCCATACTGACCCATATACCAAGAGATAGGACGCCTCCATAGAGCTTTCATTTCTTCAGACTCTTCATTCTTCTTAGTCCTGCGAAACTTTTTCTTATTTTCTGATTCTCTTGCTTCCTCTGCTGAATGGCTTTGTTCTGCATCCTGATCGATCTCTTCCGCCTCATCGTCTATTTCCTTGGTGGTGGCGTTTACAGCATCACTTTCCGTTGCGCCATCTCCTTTAGCGTGCGGCACTGCGGCAGTGTGATGTTCCTCATGTTCGGCAGATGATCTTCTCGCAGCTTCCGTTGACCTTCGTGTCGTTTCCGCTGGAACACTGACTGCAACCTTTGCCTCGACCTCCTTCATCGGTACCTCAGACTCTCTGGCATCTTCTGGAACCAAGGCATCATCGCTGCCTCGTCTTTTGTGATCCTCACCTTCATCTGGCCCGCCACCTCCGCCGGTGAACGACGCCCTTCTTTTCTCATCCTCTCCGGAAACATGCGCACCCGCTAACTTTCTCATTGTAATTGGATTAGGAGCGAGTGGCATAGTCACGGTTACTGAGGACTCAAAAGATCGATTTGTCCAGTCTGTAAGAAAAATTGAAGTCGTACAAAGAAGTGATTTGGCGACATCCAAGCGGCGTTTCAGTTCATTTATTGACTGAGCATCGACTGGTTGTATTTGAAATGTTAAGCGTTCTCTTGTAGCAAAGGTATCATCATCAGATGTAAAATGTACTCGTTCATCAAGTTTAGACGACACGGTACCACCACGCTTTTTCATCTTGATTGTATCCTTACGCAGTCGTGAGACAACCGCGAATCTGCCAAAAGTCTTCACGTGCTGAGCCTGGGCGCACTTCAGATCCTTGTATCCATCGACGCTGATCTCAAGTGTTTCTAGTTCCTTCCACGTGTGCTCACCCTCTGATATTTCCTGATACATTTTCATTATTGGTTCACGAAATCCAGCCTGTTGGCGCGTCATACAATGCGGTATGGCCAGTTTTATCGATCCGTGTATCATCTTATCATGACAATGATCTGTCGGTTTGATCTCGACGACATTACTTATCAGTTCTTCTCGATCTAAACACTTAAAGTCCGCGTCGACCAGATTAATGATTTGACACCATATCATTTCAGGCAGCAAGACTTGAGGTTCAGCTTGAACGACACATCCCACTCCGTTATCAAAGTCAAAACGAGATTCTGCAAGGATGGCAAAAGGAGCCGCTTCCTCGTGAGTCCCAGCAGCTTTAGCAGCAGCAATTTTCTTCTCCAGCTCCAGTCGTTCCTCACGTTCGCGTTTTTCTTCCTCCAAACATTTCTGTTCTTCTAACAGGGCCTTCTCCTCTGCAGCTTTCTGTTCTTCTTCCTCGATTTTCTGCCGCAATTCAATTTCCGCTTGGACTCGTTTGGCTGTTTCGACAGCTTCAACTACAGCTCGATTAGCGCTCACTGCGGCTGATTCAGTCTGAGCAAGAAGTTTGGTACTCTCTAGAAGCGAGGCATTGATTCGTGCCAGCTGAGTCTCTACTTGTTTCTGTCGAAACTCAACGTCAAGTTCGTCAGGAGTTTTTCCACTTGAAGGAACTGGAGGAAGGACATCTGGAATTGACTTTACGATCTCATCGGTCATCTCACGCAATGGAGCTCTCACAGTTTCCATCTGGGACTGCGTGTTCTCGCAAAACTTGCGCAGACAGTCCATTTCGTTTTGCATGGCTTCTACCATTTGACGGATTGTCTCGAGGTCGGAAGTGTCCGGGGCAGATCCTTTTGACTTAATATAGTTCTGAAGAGCGCCGAGATTTTCGAAAAATGAGTTGGCCTTTGGGGCATCCCTGACAGCAAAGCATTCTCTTGGAGCAGCGACTGGTTCATGGATACTACTGACTGGAGATGGTATCTTTTCGATTATTTGAGATACGTGTGTTAATTCAGAATTCACGGATTCTTCATAAATTACTTCAGCACCGCTTTGTCCAGTTTCCTCCGAATATCCTGTGTGTTCTTCATGATCACTTTCCTGGAATATGTCATGCTCAGAACTTGGAATAAATGGGTATTCTTGAGTTGTGTCTAGCTCGTCACCTTGAATATCTGATGTACTGCGCTCTTCGTTTTCTTGCTTTTCTCTGTGACTTGACGGGACTTCAATCTCACCTTCCTCTTCGTGTTCAGAGACTTCTTCATAAGCATCAGGGTTCTCCTCATCATGTTCCCTGGGTACTACTTCCTCAGCCTCGTCTTTCCCTTCCTCTTCAATCCCTTTAATTTCTTCAACCACTGCATCATGAATAACTTCCTCGTTTAGTTCCTGTGTCACCGCGCTGAACTGTTCACCTCCATGTGACTCTCGGACAGCTTCAACATGTTCCTGGGATGTTTCCGTTTGTTCCGTTTCCTCTAAAAAAAAACGTTCTCCCTCTATTGTCTGATTCTGATCTGTTTCCTGCGCAGCAGTTTCTTGAAATTCATCTCCCTGTTCTGCCTCATTAGCTTCACCTGTTTCGTGCTCCAATTTATCATCCAGATCCATGCCGCTTTGTGAAATTTCACCTTGAAAATTCTGTTCATCATCATTTGTGCCAATTTGTTCTACAGCTGGTGTGTCTGTGTGTTCGGCATCTTCAGTGACACCCTGCTCTATATGTTCCTGATCAATCTCATGTGTGACATCTTGCTGGGACTCTCCTGTATTCTCTTCTACAAGTTCTACGACACTTTGATACTCTTGGATAACAACTTCATCGGCATGTTCTGCATCATCCGTAACTTTCTGTTCGACATCTTCTGTAACATTACCTTCATCTGCCATACCTTCTGTCACACTGTTTTGATCTTGCTCGATACCATTTTGAGCGTGGTCAACACCACTGTCTTCTGCTTGCTCGATGACACTCTGTTCTACCTGGTCGACACCTTCTTGTTCCTGTTCCACTACACTCTGCTCCCTCTGTTCAAATGCATTTTCTTCTTGTACCTGTTCTGTGTCCTCTGTGACATGCTGTTCTGTTTCTCCAGCTTGTTCGATAACTTCCGTCACATTCTCTTTAACTTGTTCATTGGCACTATCTCTGTCACGCTCCTCCATCTGCGCAGGACTCTCTTGCCTTTCGGAATCACCCAACTGATCAACCTCAGCACTCTGTTCTCCCCCATTCGAGTTTCTTCTTATCTCTTCGGTCTCAGCAATCTTCTGATGATGCTCTCCCTCATCTATCTCTGTACCCAATCCATGATGCTTATCAACTGCGTTCAATTCATCAACATTACTTACCCTAGGATCCCCTGTCTCGATTTGAAAGTCCCGAACAAATTTCACATCGAATTCATTGGCAATAGATGGACTCCATTCTCTTTCTATTACTCCTCCGTCGTCTATTTCTGATTCCAGAATCTCTTGATCCTCCGCAGAGGCTGCTCTTTGATGTCCTTCATCCTCTTCATTGTTCATCCTCACCCAGTGAATGTTCCAGATGGAATTCGATGTTGTTTCTGCTCAATTTAAGATTACTTTGATTTCGCTTGCTTGTTATTATTCTTTATCAAAAGCGATGTCTTCAGTCCAATTTAATAAAAATTCTCTCACAAAATTAGCCTGTTATTCTTTAGTATGTTGAATAAAATAGGCTTTTGGGTGTAAATTGTTGTAATAACTTAAACTGAGATATTATTTCATTTACTGTCTACTGATGACAAAGACTGATTTCATTTCATTGTAGAATGACGTCACGTATATACGATTTAAATTCAGAGACGATGATTTTGTATGTTATATTTTTACAAGCATCATTCCTCTTACATAGAGAAAGTTCAGATTATCTTTCTAAACTGTAATTGTGCTATAGGCCTACGGATTTTTGTTAAAAGCAAATTATTTATATTTTTTTTACATGGTTAGGTTAAGATTTTCAACTAAATTGACATTTATTTATATAAATTATATCTTTGACGAAAATCTTAGTATGACGTCATAATAAACTAAAAACTCATTGTTAATGTTGCAATACAGTCGACATTTTTGTCCAATTTATTTCAATTTTCTCGATTTTGTAAAATTTAATATTTTATTCGATTGGTATCTACAAGAAAAGGTTTCAACCAATCAGAGAAGGTCTGTAGAGACACACCTACAATGTCTCTAATGCTATTGGCTGCTGGCTGCATAGCCATGGTTTCCCTGCTCGCTGATTGGCTCGTTCATTTTCTCTTTCCCTCCCTCCTACTGTCTTTCTATTCCGGCGAGGTACATCATTTAACTTGACTAAATAAGTATGCCTGGCTGAAAAAAATAAACACCTAATCTAGCGGTTAAGGAAGCACATAGCGTGGTGCAAGATAAGATAAGACACCTGATCAAATGGATAGATTTTATATAATTTCTAGTATTTTATGCAGACGTGAACTTTCACTGTTCACAAGTGTCTGGAGGACTGCTACGACTGATTTTCTGAAAGTATGAACTAATTTCTAAAAGTATAAATTCAAATTATGTTCCTCCTAATATGACTGTATTTTATTTAAACCCCGCCCCCTTTGTTAGACCCTGCCTGTGCGCTGCATTCTGGGGGCGTGGTTTTCTACGCTAGCCACTATTATTGCTATCTTTCCAACTATCGTCCACTACTGGGATTGGTCAGCTATAAATAGCTCAGTACGCTCCGCCCTCATATGCCTAGTGCCCTGGGCTGTGCTGAGAGCAGCCTGGCAGCCTGTGCACTACGGTCTGTGCGTCGTTCTCTATAAAATGGGCGGGGCTTGGGGACTTAGTGCTGGATTTACTTTACAGGTTTGTCTTTTTGCATGTATCTGTCTGTTTGCATGTTTGTTTGTCTGTCTGTCTGTCTGTCTGTCCGTCCGTCGGTCCGTCCGTTTGTCTGTCTGTCTGTTTGTCTGTCTGTCTGTCAGTCTGCCTGTCTGTCTATCTGTCTGTCTCTCCGTCCGTTTGTCTGTCTGTCTATCTGTCTATCTACCTGTCTCTCTGTCTCTCATCTCCCTCTCTCTTTCAGTTTTTCCTAGGTATCATCCTACTGGCCTACTCCCTCTCACCCCCCGGTCAGCCGCCCCTAGTCTTCCGCTACGCCCGCTACGAGCAGGACGAGGTCTACGACGCGAGGGGGAACCGGGTGAGGGCCCTACGCATGGGTCACGTCAACGAGGTTCATGTCTATCCCTTCAGCGGTGTCGTCCACTCGGTCACCAACTTCTTCACCGACCAGATCACGAAGAAGGGAGGACTAGTAGGAGGAGGAAGAGGGGGAGAGACGAGGGAAGTGCAGGGGACGGACCAGGGAGAGGGGATAGTCGCGACCGCGGTGGCGGGGGTTCAGACCAGGGCGATGATCAAAGCTGCGGCCCTGAGGGAGCAGACGGCGAGGGCGGTAGCGGCCCTGAGGGGTAAGGTACAGACGAGGTCTGTGGCGAAGAAGTTGATCGAGATGAGGGGGGAGGGCAGCGGACCATAATCTAGTCTAATTTGAGTGCAGAGGGGGGAGGGGTTGAAGGGGGATTCTTTTGTATCTTTATTGTTTAGATTTATAATCATCAATTAACTTTTCTGGTTTTAGAATTTTATTTCTTTGCTGTGATTGGTAGATAATATTTGTGAGGTTTGACCAATTAGAGAGAGGATAACAAACTCTTTGAGTGAAACATCTAATAATTGTACCGTTCAACTTTCAATGCAGATTTTATACGAATATTAGCATGACAAAAAATATATACAGTTATTATATTAGACCCATTTTATAATATTATAAAGTTATTGTTAATTGATTTTATCGACGTTTACAAACATAACTATTTCTTAATAATCTATTTATTGACGCTATTTTTCACTATTGACAATGTTCATAAATACTGTATTTTTATTCGTGCAGACATATCGTATAATAATATATTAATAGGCCTACCTGTTTAGGTCTGTTTGTTTTGAAGTTATGGATGACTAATGAAATATCATCTATTATTATAACTATGTGAGAATTATTGAATATCCGTAGTAATTGTCTGCAGCCCAAAACTTACTTTGGGCTGCATCCCAAAACTTACTTTGGACTGCAGCCCAAGCTTATTTTGGGCTGCAGCCCAAGCTTACTTTGGGCTGCAACCCAAAACTTACTTTGGACTGTATCCCAAAACTTACTTTGGACTGCAGCCCAAGCTTACTTTGGGCTGCAACCCAAAACTTACTTTGGACTGTATCCCAAAACTTACTTTGGACTGCAG